>JAPDSC010069488.1:0-66384 GCA_026290005.1 Latrodectus geometricus
TATAAACTTTGTAAATGTTTTACAAATAATAAATCTCAAAATAAAATCTACCAGAGTAATATCTTGTTAAAAATGAACAAAAGTTAAATTTTGTAGTAATAAAGAAACTGTTATGAATTCCCTTTTATGTTTAACATTCATCAGTAAACTTATTCCTATTTCTTCAAATGTAATTTTTTAGTAAATCTAATAAATTTTATAATATTTAATGCGATGTACCATTTTATATTAAGCAAATATATGCATATAAGTTGTTATATTCCTTCATAAATTTATCATGCTTAGTAAAATTTTTCTATAGACTCTTTTTAATCTAAAACAATCAAAATTTCTAATCTATTAAACACTAATTTCATTTTATGTTGACCAAAACATTCAAAAGAGAAAATTTAACAACTTCCTTAAAGTCTGTTGAGGTAGAATTATTATAACCTTGAATGACTTTTCATTCAAGATTTCTTATGGTTCATTGAAGGCATGCTATAATTGCTTTTGTTTATTGTGTTAATATTATGCTATATGAGTTTTTATTTAATTTAGATATTAAATATTGTAATGAAGTTAGAAAGAAAATGTTATTTAATGATTAATATTAATTAAAATTGCATTTTATTTTTCAAAAATAGTGCTGCATTCAACATTTTTAGGTCATTTTGAAGTATTTCTATATTTTAGGGAGATTCCAGCCTTCGAGAATATATAGCCAGCCAGGGTCCCCTTCCTCACACGGTGGACGATTTCTGGCGCATGGTTTGGGAACAATCGAGCACAATGATTGTTATGCTCACCCAATGTGTGGAGAGAGGAAAGGTTAAGTGTGAACAGTACTGGCCACCGCCAGGGGAAGCCCGGCATTATGGGGATATACAAGTCAGATCACTCTCGGAGTCAATGCTGTCATCTTACACCATACGTGTCTTTCACGTTCAGTTGGTAAGTAGTTTATCCTTGAAAATTTCATTTCTGCTCTATCTACAGGGTACGTTAAAAATGTGTCTACGGTTTGAACCGTCATAGAAACCATATTTATCGTGCTACAATGTTCAATTTCAAGGAGAGAGTAATGCGGCTGATATAATAAATAAGGTAATGTAGTTCATCTGCCAGTGGACTTAATGGGCTTTTCTCCTTTGAAGGTAATAGAACTGGTGAAAAGTATCATGCAATGCTTGCTGATTTCATATTCTCGTACTTTCGACATTATTCGGCAATGACAAATTTTATTTCCAACAAGATGGCACACATCCGTACTATCAATGCTACGTATGATCATACCTGGCCAATAGCTGGGAACCAGAAAGTCCATCGAGTTTCTTCCACACTCCCCAGGTCTTAAACCGCAAGATTTCTTCTTAATTGGGCTCAGTGAAAGATTTGTACAAAAGTAAACCATGTAATTTTGACACTTTGGAAGAGATTCAAACCGTGTGTGCAGAAATTGGACACTTGGTACGATGTACTAAATCAGTGGTGATTCCCACACAGAAAAGTATTGATGATGAAGGTCACTATGTTTAATACTAGTCATAATTGCATAAGAAAGTGCATTTATATTTCAAATTTTTCATTTCCATCAATTGAGCAAGTAACATGGAACCTAAATTTTCGATGATGGCTCAAAGTGTGTATACATTTTTGGTGCACCCTGTTTTCTTTATTTTTGATTTTACTAGTGAATGAAACCAATTTTATCAGTGAGACGCCGTATGCTGCCAAATAAGGATAATATATTGGAGAAACAATGTATTTCTATACAATAGAGATACATTGATTTAAATATTAGCTTTTAATTTGTTGTATTATTTGATCATAAATATCACGAAACCTTTGATTGACTTTAAAATTATTATAAAATAAAAAACTGCGGAAAATTCGTAGAAGCAGTCAGGAACTCATAAGATTTGTGGTAATGGAATAATTTATATGATAATATCTTCAAAAATTTAATTTTAAGCTTCCCTCAAAGCAATATAATATTCAAACTTTCTTAATTAGCATGAGTTTTTTTATTTATTACTCTAATTATATCTACTTATTAACCTAAAATTAAGGTGTTAAAGATGTCTAACCTTATGGAAATTAAAATTCCACACATTCATTTTTATTTTAACAGTAAAACTCTGTCTACTATTGCAAATGTATTAAAATTTTGTTAAGAGACACATTTTTAGAAATAATTAGTATTCAGTAAAGGAATTATCAAGGGTTTTAGAAATAAATCCTGCTAAAAAACAAGTAAAATCATCGTTTGGGATAAAAATCGATAAGAAAATTAAATACTTTTTTTTTAAAAAAAAGCTGCCAAATTTTTATAAAATTAGAATTATTAGCGCAATTTGTTAATTATATATATAATAAAAATAAATATCAGCTACTATAAATCTAATATTTGCTACAAAAACTACTATCGATTGGTACGCAGTGCGTAATCGCGTTTTGAAATTTTTTCGAACTTATGAAAATATATAAGGCTTTTTCATTTTTGTAATTTATTATATTTGCTTATTGTTAAAGTTATGGAATAAATTAGTGCTAAACTGCTTTACTTTTCATTACAGAATAATTTTGCTATATTTTCAGGGAATTTAAATGCCATCTAGTAGATTAAGTGTTAATATTTTGCTATTTAGAGCGTTAAGTGTTAGTTTTGCCATTTAGTACAATTTAATTATTTTTCGAAAACTTCATATGATAAATGGCATTTAAATATTATTTTATCTGAAATTGTAAGCTTGGGAGAAATATCAAAAACTTAAAATGTAATTAATCCCTTTTAAAATTTGTTATGAAATCTATAATATCCATTGTGTAATTTGTTATCTTAAAATGATTGCAAAATTTTTTTCATCAATCAACATTACAAATTTTTTGGCTCATTTATAAAAAATAAAGGCTAAAATTATCATTAAATTCAAACAACTAGCTAACAATTTGTCATACACATTTGGGAAATATTCATATCAAATCTGTTGCGAAATTACATATGTCATGAATACAGTGCGTAAACTTTCCATAATTTATAAAATTTATATCGAAAGTTCTTAGGTTGCGGTTTTCCATTTAATAATAGTTTTAAATTGGATTTATCAGTTCTTAACGATTTTGATAATAAACTGTAAAAATAAAAATTGTATTATGAAAATATATTGACAAAAGCTATTTCTCTCGTTTAAATCCAGTTAATACGAGACGTATGTAATTATCATTTATGAAACTAAGATCTTCTTTCAAAATCAAAGCATACTTGTTGCTGATTTTAAATATATGGTTTGTTGGAAAATGTTTTATGTTAAACCGGTCGCTTTGAGTAAAACTGTTTAAAAGTATCAATTTTAAAATGGATTATCTTAAATCTTTTCAAATAACCAATCTAAAATTATTATTAAAAGGATCAGGGAAATAATCCTGTATTTGAACAGAACTATTTCTCATTTGGTAAGAATAATTCGTAAGTGAACAAATGTGTTAAACTATGATAACATCTGTAAAGAAACTTTATACACCTTTAAATTTTCAAGAAGATAATTTCCTCTTTTACTAAAACATCAAATAAATTTTCAGAAGTTCATTGAAGTGTCGAGTATCACTGTGAATGTTTTGACTCACCACTTTGCTTTCAGGGGTCCCATGACAGGAGAATAAAGCAAATGCATTTCACTCGCTGGCCGGATTTCGGCTGTCCAGAAAGTCCAGAAGACCTCATCAACTTTGTGAAGGCTGTGCGAGATCATTTATCACAAATTCGACCAGGACCCATCATAGCTCACTGTAGGTAAGTTTGGCAAGATTGATTTTCTCTGTGACATAAACATACTGATGGAATATGCTAGTCAGTGTCTTCCTATATTCTGTAGTATACATGAACTCATACAGGAGTAAGGATACATATTTTATAATAAGTAGACTTGATCAATTATACATTTATAATCGTGTCTAAAAATTAACTATAGCTGTTTTTCTAGAATTTCACTTTAGACCACCATTCTTAAAATTTAAAATAGTGATAAATATCGTCAATGTGCGTACAATATAAAAAAATATATTCAGAAAAATGGCTAACTTTTCAATAGATTAGTAAATTTCACACACCCTATACTGATTTTCTTTTAACTAAAATTCCCTACTCGGAGAAACATTTTGAGAAAGTATTGAATGTAAAAGTTATTTAATTTTTATTTGTTTAATAAACCAAAACAATTTTTAGTACTTTTGCGCACTGATATGGATAAATAAAATCAATTTATAAAATGTCTTATAACTAATGAATTTATGTATTAAGGAATTTTTCTTAAAAAACGACCTTTCATAAAACTAGCATTTCATTAATCTCTTAGAAAAAAGACAATCTCAATGAAAGGAATGTTTCATATTGTTTTATAAATATTTAACTCAGTAGTTGCTTTTCTGTTAGGAAGTTATCTATTAAATATTAAACTAATAAGCAAGCAATCATTTATTTTTATTAGTTGAAAAAAAATTTATAAAGTTATACATACTTAAGTAAATAAATATAATTAACATTAATATTACTATGTAAACAGAAATTAATTAGCATCCGTGATTCATTTTAGTGCTGGTGTAGGAAGAACAGGTACATTTATTGCAGTAGATAGACTCATGCAACAATTGAAGCATTCCGAAAGTATAGACATTTACAGTACTGTGTTGGAATTAAGGCATCATAGAATAAATATGGTACAAACAGAGGTAAGTTACTACAATTGTTTTATTAGCTGCTCTTTTCCGTGTATATAGCAAAATGCACTGAAGAGTGTTTAATATAAGAAATTTAAGGCTAATATCGTTACACAAATATATTTCTTAATTTAATATTGACTGTAATAGTTTTCAAAAAATTGAATCTTTTAGTAAATTCAAAAAATTGAAAGCCACCCACATTTTCTAATGATAAGCACGCTTGATTACAGATGAGGAGGTCCTGGGTTTTAATTCCGGTTCGGATGTACTTTCTCTTTCTCTCTCTCTCCTGTCTTTGCCCTTTCCTTGTATGAATGGAGTACGAATGGTTGCCTACCCTTTAAACGTGTACCTTTGGTAGTGTACAGAAGATGTTGGACTCCACACCATATTACGGTTTCAATATTTAGTTGAAAAAGTGGAGCAGCGCATCCTATATTGCCAGACTGGCTTTCACTCCACAAAAAAAATTGGAAAAGGTTTGGACGTTATATTGATCCTATGTTCAGAGAAACACTAATATTTCTTAATTATTTCGTAAATGGGATTTGTGGCTAAACATAAAGTATGTTTTAGATGAAGTCCAAATTTTTTGCATTCTTTCAAGATGTGACCCAACTGGTATGGATTCCCAACTGGTACTAATGTAAAATACATCATTTATAAGTTCCTTGCAACAATCACCCATAATGTGGGGAAGATGATTGTATGTATTTGGAATATATTTGGAATCATTACAAACATTCATTTTGATCTTGGAGGCTTGTAGTTCCCAAACCCATTTAAACTTTCAAGTCCCAATTGAAATCACTCCAATAAATAAAAAAAGTGACTTTTGTGTAGAAAACCAACCCAACCCATGTATCAAACTATAAAATGCACTTTTGTCATTAGTTTGCTTCGAATGCGCTTGATTACAATATCTATTTCTGGAACCCTCCTTATAACGATATGTTACTTTGTTCACCTACATCCATTATAGTTTTCCATATAATCTGATTATCGTGAATGAAGTCTATAAATACAAAAAGTTTTATTAAAATAGTTTAGCCACCAAAATAATGATTTTCTATTTCTAGATACCGTTTAATTTTTCTCCGGTGCTTTTGTCATTATTCTCTCTCTCTCTCTCTCTCTCTCTATTAGATAATTAAAAATATTATCCATTAAAATACAAAGTATGAAGTTTTCATGATGTTTGATGGAAAAATATAAAGTTAAATTTTTAAGTTGTGGTAACTATAAACTGCTTTATGAAAGCATTTTTTTGAATATTTTAATCTGGTATGGTAACATCCAATAATTTAAATCTCTTAAATGCGAGATTTTTTTTATTTCGCTTAAAAATTATTGTGTAAAATTCTAAAGGATGTTTATAGGAAAAATTATGAACAAATTTACTCCAATGAGTACAATATTAATCCATGGAATTAAAATTCTTTAACATCTATTTCGTTTGTTTGTTTACAGAAATACTAGACTTGAGTGAATGCTTAATCCTTTACAATAAAGCATTTTAGATTTGTTTCTTTTGGCATTCCAATTTGGCTTGTGATCAACTGAGTCTTATCTCAAATTTTTTGATAAAAACACAACTTTAGTCAATTTCTTTTTTTTTTTTTTTTGCTTCTAATTGCTCTTGTATTATTTTGCCTGTCAATGTCACTTTAGCAAAATATCTCTCAAACTTTATTCCTGAAATATTGATTTAAAATGTAGCCTTGAACTTTCTTCATTGATAACTTTTTATAAATTTTAACTTTAGATTATGTTATTACAAATATGCTAAGTTTTAAAACTAATAATATAGACTTTGTTACAAAATCCTATCGTAGCTTATAATAAATTTTTTTACTTTATATAGTTCATTTAAATTTGCACATTTATATAATGAAATTAAAACTGCATCCTTTCCTAAAATAGTTGCTAATTAATAATTTTAATAAGCAGGATTTTATGTATCTTCAATTATTTACTTTTAGGATTTTAAAATCTTCTTATACACAATCTGTCCACTTCAACCTGGGTCTATCAATTTTTCTGATCCCATAGGTTTACGACTAAAATTTTCAACTGTTAATGAGTCGGGGTTCGTTCTAATTATGTGGTTAGCACATTTTTATGTGACTAATCTTAATAAATTTTATGATACCTATATTCTTAAATAATTTGCACTGTTCAAAATTAAATTGACGTCTCCAAACTTCATTTTCGTTCATTGCGCCAAAGAATTTTCTGAGAATTTTTTGCTCAAAGATAGCTGTTCTGCCTGGAATTTAGTAAACGTCCAAGTCTCAGATCCATAAGTAAGCAAACATGCGATAAAACTCTGGTACTATACAGTATTTACGTTATTTTGATTTTCAACGCTTGATTTTTGAATGTATTTCTTAAAATATCTTTTAGTATCTTTTTAAAGGCCAGTGTTAATACAATGCAAATATATAAGTATTGCAACTCAAAAACTTTGCAGATATTAAAACTACATAAAACTGCGAATTTTAAACCATCCCATGGAAAAGTATTTATATTTATTATAAAATTAAATATATTGGATCTATTATTATTTATTTCCCTTTTTGATATTCTTTCTTAAACACTGAAGCATTATGGCATTATATGCTAATCACTATTGTTATTATAATGATGATGTTTTTTTTCTTTAATTTAAAATTTATTTGCATTCATTGAAACACTCTCACACCATTATTTTAATTAAGGAATTTGATTCAAATACTAAAAAGGGTACCATGTACTTTTCATTTCAGGATCAATATATCTATATTCATTTGTGTGTTCAGCAGCTAGTACGGGAGATAACGCATCCTCTTGAACTGGAAAGCGAAGGTAAAATAAACGTGACACTATTTTTCACACGTGTTCATTTTCAAATTTTCCTTGGTCAATTCTGAGTCAAAAAGGATTGAATTATATCACTACAAAACAGTTGTTTTTAATGTTTTTATCATAAATACTAGATTATAAATTAACATAGAGGAAAATACTTGAATATACACAATTCAAAATATATTAAAAATAATTATTCGATTTATCCTCTTTCCTTATTTTCTAATTGGAGAGAAAGAACGATTAAATGTGTTCCGACTTAACATTATTTATGGCTGAAAGGCTATTGATATAATCTGAGACCATTATTTTACTATCCACAGTTTTATAAGAAATAAAAATATAAAAAATGTAGTAATAATAATATATCTGCACTATATTTTTAATTTTATACAACTATAAAAATATCTTAAAGTATCTGAAAGATTTCTTATATATTGAATATTTTCTTAGTAAATATATATCTAAGGAAAATACAGATTATTAAAACATTTTTGTGTATATTATAAATAAATAAATTATCATTAACTTAGCTTAATTAAAGATTAAAAATACCGTTGTATCGATTGACATTTTAGGACGTGAATTGCTTACATTTAAAGCGTAACATAATAATCAGACAAAATATAAATTTTTGTCTAATTATTTAAGCAACTATTTCATAATCTATATGATTTTAATAGAATTTTCCTATTTAATTTTTTTAAATATTTTAATTTCATATTTGTTTTTAAAAATTTTCTCTTAAAATTCAAATTTTTTCAGCTTTATTTTTGCACATTATTTGAAATTGTATTTGATAAATTGTTCGAATATGCAATATTACTTTTTGTGTTTGCAAGTTTTTAAATCATATCAATTATGTTTTCTGACAAAATTTAATAACAGTCGTATTTGCCCTATTAATTTGTTATGAATGTTTACCCTCTCACTTGTTTCACGCAGATTTGTTCCAAATTTTAGAATTTATCATTCCCCATTACTGCTTTTAGATGATTCTAAGCATTTTAAATTTTTGGCCATACATGTTTATGTTTGTCAAAATGTTCATCTTTTCAGTACTTTTTCCCATAATTTAAGTATTATATCCTTCGTTTTTATTATTGTTGTAGCTTTAAGTAAAAACTAATAAATTGTATTCCATAACCTTTTAAGCTTTCACATTTTTGTTCCTTTACTTTGTTTTAAGGCTTTTCATTATTACCTTAAATAAACTTGAAAAAAATTTAAAATTAAAGGAAGAATAAACTAAGAGATCTGGATTTTATCCCATGGCATCACCCATCACACATGGCGTATTCCATGGCACACCAAATTGAAGGTGTTGATTTTAAAAAAGAATTTAACTTTTCCCCAGCATTTAACTCGAATTAACATTAAATTCTAATTTCCTCTTAACAAAAACATTAAACTCACTGCTAATAAATTTGTTTAAAAACAATGTAATAAATAAAAATTGTCAAACAATTTCAACTTGAATTTATTTCCAGAAGGAATTATAAATTTTAAAATTTTAGCCTCTTTTAACTGCAAATGAGGTCAATAATGCCCACTGCTAATGATAAACGTCATCAGTTTAAACTATTTCTAAAATATTTGAATGATGAATTATTAAATGCATATGTGTGTAGTAAAATTATAGATGTATGCAAAATTCCACTGGAAATGTTGCTTGCTTTGTCAAGCATGCTTTGTTAAAAACAGAATTGTATTTTGCTTTTTAAAATCATTCACTTACGTGTTTTTTGCCAGTTTTTGCCAATCGGCAATGACTTCAGTTCTGAAAACTGCCAAAACCTAAAATCAACTTTGAATATAAAAAGTCTTATGAGCATCAATATTCTTCATTTATTTTCAACCAGCACCTATTAATTTGATTTTATTTGCTTCTGGTTTTGCGAAAACTGCCATTCACTACACTCTTTGGCCATAAATATGCACGATTTAGTGATTATTATTTAATACTCTTTAAAATATGTAAGTGCTAAAAACCTATTACACATTTTTCAGTTAAGCCTCGCCAAAAGCATCTATTACAGAAAGAATGTATGAGAGTGAATAAATAATTTATATATTGTTTATTTCTTCAAAACTGACTGTAATTTATTTACAAATAAAAAAAACACAAATATATAAAATAATGAACTATATTTAGCTTTATATCATTCCCTCTTAGCTATGAAAAATTATAGAAAATGGATTTCATAAGCATATTATGTAGATTATTATACTAATTAAAAATATTTTTTTTCTTTTATAGAAGTCATTTACTCAAATTTGGGAATGGATAAAGAAACTGGGATATGAATTTCTCAAACAAGGTCTTTCCAAGGCAAGAGCTATATGTGGTTTCACTTTTTTGTGTTTGTGGAAAAAAACTAAAAAACATTAACAGAATTTACAAAAACTTTTGTAAATAGAATATATTGGATGTGTCAACGTATACAGTTTATTCATCTGAAATGGTTTTTGACAGTAATTTTTTGACATTTTATTATTTATTTAATATTTTATTTTTTTACTTCATTTTTATATGAACTCCAAGAGAAAATTGTAATTTAATTTTTTATACCATAAATGATGCAATGAAATTTTTTCGTGTAACTTAATACCGTTTTCGTGTGTCAAATAAATTTTGATGTGGGTAATTATGTTTATAATTTTGCTTATATTTTTATGATTTTAAAGTTTATGCAAACCATTTCTTGATAATGAAATGTTAAAATCATAGCATCAAATGTAAATAATATGAATCTCCGTAAAAAAATATCTGATTTTTTTTGTCTTTTCATTAGCCTAATTATCAGTCTATTAAATAGCTCTAGTCATTAAAAATTGATTTTCAAAAATTAATAGCAAATATGTGTGCTAAATTACCGAATTATTTAATTTTTGTAGTTATTTCAATATTTTAAAATAAATTCCGCCAAGAAGTGAAACGAAAGCATTCATAAATTTAATAAACAATTTTATCCAATTAACAGAATTTAATGTAGGATCTAAATTTTTTATGTAATTAAGTAACTTATAACTCTATTTGTATTTTAAAAATTTATGAAAACAAAAATTCATAAAATTCAAAATGCTTAATAACTGAAATCTAAACTCAATTAACATCTTTTAAAATGTATTTATTTTTATTTAAATATGATTATATAGAATGAGATAGCACAAATAATAGCAAATTGATTCTTAAAACTTGATTTGTTTACTTATGACATTTAATTGCAAATCATATATTCTAAATTGAACAAAAATTATTTTCAAAAACACCAAGGCTGATAATAAATATTATATTTTATTATGAACACCATTAATGGTAAATACTTTTATTATTAATTATTGTGAATATTTATTGTTATAAATATACTATAATTAATATAATATTCTAATTATTATGAATATTTTATGAATAAATAGACTTTTTTTAATTATGAATGGATATTTTAGTGATTTAATTTATAAATTTCAATCCAAATTCATATTAATAATTTATCGAGATTTTCAAAAACACTTATAGAGTGGTTAATGCATAACGCTAGTCATTTAAAAATAAAGAAAAATTATTCATTGCTATAAGTCATCAATTTCTAGTCAATGAATAGATTATAATTTAATGACATTTAGAATAATTGATTTCATTTAAAAACTTACAGTAACACTAAATACCCTTTTACTTTATGATATAGTTTAAAATCATGAACGAAAATTTAATTTTCTTCGAATACATATGGTAACTATAGGAAATATTTCAAATAAATAAAAATTTGCTTAAAGAATATTTAAAATGAAATAATTGACTCTTTTTCTGTTTTTATTATTTATGTATAAATATTATGAACCTGGTCTAAAATCTTGAAAGTATTAAAAATTAAAAATTCTATAACGATTGCTGATGACATATATATTTAAATTACATTTTATTATAATGAAAATGGGAATATTTTCCATATATTTTCCAAATATATGGAAAATAGATTCGATAAAACTTTACATAACAAGGGATTAATGAAAAAATTTTAAAGCTATATATTTCTTTTTTAATATCTTAATATCGTTGGCTTTTGGAAATTAATTTTCTTATTTTGATTAAATTGAATCTCAAAAAATGTTTGACTTAATACTAGTTTTTTAATTTTTTCCTGAAATTTTTTTTATATTTTTAATAAATTATTAGCGGCATTGAGAAAATTAAATTGCCAATTGCTGTTTTTAATTATTATTAAAGAGATATTATAACAGAAAAGTTTTATACATTGAATGATCCAACAAATCGAATTTTTAAACAAAGAGAAACCTACATATTCATTATAATTTTTAAACTTCTTCGTGGCTTTCATACGAATTGTCAATTTTCAAAACTCAGTTTACCCACATTAGTTAAAAAAGAACAATAATTTGTTTACAATTTTAGACATTGACTACGCAATGATCAAATATAATATTAAATATAAATCTTTACTGTAAAAAACATAAATAATAAATCATACATATATTAAGAAATTATTAATGAGAATTGACTTTATAAATATTTTGATAGATTTAATATTTTTTATAATAGTTATGTAAATTAACTTTATTTAAATGAACTTTTTATAAGATATGAAATAGTTTAAGACAAATTTTAAAAGGACGAGTAAATGTTTCCTTTAAAAGTTAATTGTTCAATTCGATTGTGATGATTACCTAATACTCTGTATTGAAAATTATATTTCAAACATATATAATATAAAAATGTGTAAATAATTCCATTATCTGTTTTCAATTCATCATAACTTTCATCTAATGAAAAAAAATCTACTTATTATTGCTAACAGCTATAAAACGTTTGAACTGTTTACGTTTTAAAATTCATAATCATTAGCATTATTAAATATTTTCAAAATAGTTTTAGTATATCTATTTTTTATTCAGCGTTAAAAACTTAAAATTGCATGTGCCATGCATAAAATTTATAATTAAAGAAAGAAAAGCGGAATTAAGTTATACATTTTTAATTTTGGTCATACAATTTTTGTTTTACTAAAAATGTTAGAACTCAATTTACAGAGGAATTACAGAATGTACTGAAAATTTAAATAAATAAGCACACATTTTAATAATGTTCACGAAGATTTTATCAATTTTACATTTATCATGTAAAAATGTGAATGCCTTTCTAATTTTATTCACATCAATTTCTTTTTGCTAATTAGTACATTTCTAATTGATTTATATTTACTCATTTTTAATATCTCTATACAAATAATTTAACTAATATATTTTAGAAATAGATCTCTTTGTTTTGGAAATTTATCAAGAAAATATTTTGAAATTTTCTATTTTAGTGAAAGAATTGATGATATTTAAATTATGTATTGGCAAGCAATTTCTTAAAAAGTGCTTACGTCGTATTTAATATTCGTGTTTGTGTGTATGCGTGTACATTTGATTTGTAAGATATCTTTTCGTTATATGTGCCTGTGATATTAATAGTTTGTCTATTGCAAAAGATGTAATTATTTATCAATTAATGAAAAGATTGTATATATTTTACCACTGAAAAATATTTGTAACAAAAATGTAATAAAAATGAAATTCATAAAATTAAATGGAGTTTTCTTTAATCCCTAACTCAACAGATGCAAAAATTAAAAACATACAATTTAAGAAAAAATAATGATTATTTAGAATACATAAACTGATTTGTAAAAATAAGTCTAATACTTTAATAAAAAGCATTATGGACAGTTGTAATTGATTGATTATCACCCATAAAAATCGGTGAAAAATATGAAAATGAAACTTAATATGATACATAAAGCATAGAATATTATTTGTTATTATAAATAAATTGTGAAAGAATTAAAAATTCAACGTAAAATTTTAACATGTATAACATTTAAATGGAAAAGTAGTATTATGTAAATTACTGTGGATCGTAGTAATTTTTTAATTATAACATCGATAAAAACTAAATTACAAAAATACTTTAAGTTATTAAAGACAAAGAAGTTTTGTCAATAATAAATAAAATTAAAAAAAAAAAAAGAAACCCAAAGAAATTTTAACTTAGATGTAGAGTTCAGATTTTTATGACTCCATATATATAAATTTAATTAATCCTAATGATACAAAGAGTGTATCAGGTACCAAATTTGAGACACAAGTAACATGTATAAAATAATAAACTTACGGCAGTAAATTAAGAATGCATTTTGAAAAAATAAATTAAATCTTAATAAAAAAAATAAAAAAAAATTCAGTAATTTCCACACAAGTGTGTGGACTTGATATTTTTTGTAGATCATAAAGATAGCACTACACAGAAATAAAGAATTGCAGGTACTGTTTTCCGAAGGCTACAAAAGTTAAATAACATATACTATGTAATTTAGTATCGATAAGGTAAGCAACGAAGTTTTCCTGAAATTTTCATCGTGTCCTAGTAGAACATGAAATCAAAGGAAAGGAAGATAGTTTAAAAATAGTTACGAACTTAGAGAAAATCTGGAAATTTCCAATTAAAAGTTTTTTGATATCATCACAAGTAAGCGAAAGAAATGTGGACCAATCATGAGAAAGGAAAGAACTAAGCAAACTATGATTTTTTCTGTGTTTTACTTTAAAAAAATTAAGATTGGTAAGGTAATTAAAAGAAGGGAGGAGTTTAAATTATGGAACAATATTAACAATATTAAGAAAAGTTCATTAATTAATGGCAATATTAATATAACAAGTTTCAATAAAAGTTGCCCATACAAAAACAATATATGAAACAAAATATGACAACAAAATATGGCAGAATAAACTATGATAAAGTTATAAGATTTTATACGTAAAGATATAAAAATACACTTGGCTATTTAAAATACTATATGACTAACTCTCAAAATCCACTTTAATGGAAGATGGTGAAAGCAGTCACGCAAAATCGCTTTCCCAATGCTGAAAAATGGTTGAAATTGAACCTGGGAACTTCATCTTGGAAGAATCCTATGTTACACCTATTCAGCTTGATTTTGGAAATTAGGAAATATAATTGTAATATATCCTCTAGTTCCTATAATTTCCTAAATCTTAATAAAAACGTGTGTGCTTGTTGAAAAAAGATGAAATTAAACAATAGTGGAGAAATTTGTTTGAGAAAAATGATATGAGAATGACGTAAATTTTCAAAACATATTCATTTTTTAAATTTACTTATTATTTTATTATGGTTCTCAATTGAGTATATGTTTATTTGACATGGATGATGGAAGTGAGATAAATGTATCCCGATTTCTTAAAAATAATTATTTTAAATTTATTGTCAAAATATGAATGAAATATGTTTCCTTTGATAAATTGCTAAAATATTAATACATTACGTACAGATTAGTGTTTTGAATTTTAAACTAAAAATGCAGATATAAGAATTTAAGGGTAACTCTTTTAATGCAAACATATTTTCCTATTTTGAAGAATATAAGATCTTTCTATTTTTTTGAATATTTTTTTAATCAAATAAAATATTTTTAAACTTTATCTTTATAGTTTCAAAATTTTAATTCTTAACACTGATAAATTTTCGTTTCGCCTGTATGTTATTCGTGCTTCATATTCACTTTCAAATAATTATTAGAAACTTTTAAAACATTAATGCATTTCTTTAAAATTATATTAATGTGCATTTTTGTGAAATGACACAAAACTTGTAAAAAGTGGCTAAGGTATTTTACTCACACCTTTGACCTCTCTGAAACATTTCTCAGTAATGGAATCTGTACCAGCTGACTGAATAACTTATCTTTTTATGATCACATGACCTTTTATTAGATGAAATTTATGCTTTTCATAGGAGGAAGCTGAATTATGTATTTTCTTATCTGAACTTATCTCATCTGAGACAGTAATTTATTTACATTTAATAGTATAGGAATCAGATTTTCATTAGTTTCCAAAAACTAAACTAATACCAAGGCATTTTACAGTTGAATTTATATTATTTATTAATCTAATGAGATAAGTTTTATATAAATTATATGTAGAAAGATTTTCTGAATTAATTATATTTTTTGTTTCTAAGTCCTGTTATTATAACTACCAATTTTCCTGATTAACTAATTTTCCATAAATTTTGCATTTAACTAAAGCATTATGAATCGCACACATGGAAATTTTTAAGAATATATTCACTAAATTCCTTTCAGTTTTCTAACCACTATTAATTACCACCACCTTATAAATATCTCTTACTGAGTTTTTAAATAATTCTTTTCCTCATGGATCATAAATTAAAGTTGAGACGAAAATATTTCAACATTTATCTTTAGTTTGCTTATTTTAGATCTCTACAAATACTATTGAAATTGCATTCATACAAAAAAATTTGTACTGTACTACGTAAATGTTTTATGGTTTTAAATTTTTTTAATCTTAATTTAAAAAAATTTATTTAATTTTTTAAACTAAGTCCCTGACTTTAATAATTTTAAAACTAATTATTTTCAAAATAAACTAATTATTTTTAAAATAATTAGTTCAATTATTTCTATTATTTAAAAAAATTTAACCAATGTCTTTTAACATAATCAAAATAATAATCTAATCATTTTAATATTTTCTTTAAGTAAAATATTAAAGATTGTATATAAGATTTCATCTTCTTTTTGAAAAAGAGGTTGCTACATGTGGTCGTATAACTTCTTCACCTATTATATTTTTCACAATAAAAAATGGAATTTTATTTACCTTAAGTTGAAAAAAATTAAACTTTTATATAACTGATAAGTTTAAGCAATAAGAGCGATAATCTAGCTCTGTTTACATGCGCTAGTTTTTATAATCTCTAGAAAATAATTTTGAAATTAGATAAAAAAAAAATACTCTTAAAGAGTTTTTTAGTGATTCAGCTTTTTTCCCATTTATCAAGTTCTTATCTTATGAAGGCTTGATAAAAATGTCATTGTAAAAATAAATTACCCAGTCATGTGTTGCCATTAAATTATTCAGTTAATCCAAATGAATAGGTAAAAATATCAGCTAATTTTCAGATATTTTTTTAAATAATTTATGTTTATTATTATAAAAACAGATTAGAGAAAATTTGAACAATTCATTCAACATCATTTATTAGACAACGGAATATAAGTGTTGTATTTCTGTTTTTTGCATGTAAGTCTTTCGGAGTGACTGCTTAAATTCTTCTCTGTGACAACACTATAAGACTTAACACATTAAAACCTGGCTTGTACCATGATGTCATGTGAATAATTTTTTTGAAGTCCTCTTACAAAGGAATTATATGCTATGAAAATTAAGAACTTTACTGCAGCTTTTATATTTCAAGCTATATAGTATGTGTTGTCAAAGTCTACCCCCCTTAGTCACAAGGTAACCAATGATTTCTTAGTTAAGAAATCAGCGAGTTTACATTCACTATGAAGATTTGATGCTAACAATTATTAGAGGCAAATCTTCCGAATTATATATTTATATACATATTTATGCAATTAAATGCATATATATGTATATTAACAATGATTATGACAGTCAAATTTCTTTCTCTTTTAGGAAGGGAGAGACGTAGAAACTACTATTGAATGCGTAGATTTGTATAAACCTACTTTTTTGTGATTTTTACACATGTCAAGTACGATACTTGAGGCCTATTACGATCATTAGTTTTTGGTGAAGTTTTTGAATTCGAAGGACAGAAATTGGGTTATTGATGTTAATAAGAGTGTTATTAAATCGTATTTGCTGTAAGAGTATGAAATTGACTTGAAATGTTCTAGAAACATGTTTATATTTATATATGGCATTCAAAGAAGATGCAGCAACAAAACATTCTTCATTAATATGGTACTTAAGATTTCTTCCTGATAATAAATCGAGCTATATGAGTTAAAATAGTTAATTCCAATAATCTTAAATGATGATTATTTAATAGATGATATCAAAAATGATTGCATTTTAAAAAGTCAGAAACTTGGAGATTAGTCTTACGTATCTAAAAAATCCATTCTTAGTCTTTTTCACAAATTAGAAATGAAACTATGTGTCTGTCACACACAGATTGCTATAAACTTAGAGTATTTCCTGGAAATCATCCTTTCTTTCATCTGAAATACGCTGCATTTCTTAATTACCTGCTGCTTTGTCATTCAAAATGTCATTTCAAGTAGCTGATTTCGATCCATTGATGGAGATCGGATGCTTACACATAACTCCTTTTGTATGATATTATTAATGATAACACGAGATTATCATATTATGATTACCTTCGATGACAGGAATGTGTGTTGTTTCCTTGCATTTAAAATATCCAGTTCTATCGAACTGAGTGATTCAGTTCTTCCAAAATAATTAAAATCCTCAGACTACAGGTACGATGAAGAATTTTATCGCTGGTTTCGAAGGAAAATTTCCTTTTCGCCTTCCCTATTATTCTCAAGTGACTAACACTTGATCAATACTTTTGACAGTCTCATACGAAGAAAATTCCTTAATATCTAGAAGATGAAAAATAAAGTTATACAGTTTTGTTGTTACTGAGAGCCTTAATTTGTCATTGTCAACTGCCAATTCCGAAGCTTAAGTTTTATACTACAAATTATTCTCAGCATATAAGAAGTTTTTCAGCCTATCTTTATTATTTAAAAGGATTAAATTTGTAATATATTTAATTTCCTCATAATAAAAATTATCATTACCTCAAGTTAAAACTTAAAGCCATACTTTTCTGAGAAAAACCAACATATCATAAAAAGTATATTTAACTTAAAAATGAAGAGCGACAGTTTATCAATTGACAAATGGCAGACGGGAGAAAAAAAAAGATCAAAGCAAAATTTTTTCTTGTGCTGATTTTAGTCTTCTAAAATTTAAAAATATCCCATCTATTATCAAGAAAAATAAATCAAATCATTAGACTGATTATAATTTCTTGATAACTCATTCTATAACGTCTTACGTAATACAGTGTTTCACAAGAATATTCTATATTTCACTTTTATATTATTTTAACAGTAAGTATATTCAAGTATCATACATTTAATGATCGAACTTGAATTGCAATGAATTTTTTTTTAGATTATTTATTTGTAATATGCATCATAAAATTAAATCTCTATACTCTATTAATAAAGAATATTTAGAATTATTTTAAACTTAGCATTGATAAAAAAGGAGCACAAAAATTGAAATAGATAAGCATTTGATTTACATTGATGAAAAAACAATAAACTACATAAAAATAATATAAAATAATCTGTAAAAATGAGTAATTTTATATGGAGTTTTAAGATTTTTGTATTCCTTTTTTCCCCACCGATTTTATATAATTATCATTTATTTTTTGTGGGAAATTTCTATTAGCCAATTCAAATTAATTAAATTACTTTCCATAAAAAGTATTTATTCAACTAACATTAATCCTTGATTCTTTATAAAGTATTCAGACTTTACATGAATATTAAAACAAAATACTGAATATAAATCACAAATTGATGCAAAATATTTCTGCATTGTATGACAGATCTTAATGTTTGCAATATTAATAACTGTTTATTGTAATCATTTTCTTAACACAAGACAGAAATTTCTTTCAATTTTTCTAATATAAAAATTTTTTGAAAACTTTTCCATGCATTTAATTTAATAAAATATGTTTCATTAATAAAATGATCTGTATATTCCTGCATATGTAAATGACATATGTGTTAATCTATTAACTTAATAAAGTATTATTATTTACTATTTTTATAAAATTTGACGTTATCAATTGGAGTTCATCAATTTTCTGTTAATTTATAAATATTTTTTCATGATTTTTTAGGAATTTCAAAATTTCGAAGCGTAATTAAATGAATTTATTTTAAGAATTCAGTTTCTCTTTATATAATTATGAAATACTTTGTTTTGAAAATTATATACTTGTAGTTCATATTTTGCCATTATATTTGTTTAAGCATTTATTTTGACGTATTTCAATTTTCCATTTAATTAAAAGGGAATACAAAATATTGTACGATTGAAGATTCTAAAATACTATCATGTCAACTTCGAAATCACTCTGAAATATATTTTAATAATAATTTTAATAGGTGAATTTGAAATTAAATTTATTAAACAAAAAATAACTGTAATTAAATTGATATCAATTTTGATCATCTTTAAGTATGTTAAGAACACTGTTCTAATTTTATTTATATGAATTTTATATTAAATAAATTGTTAAGAGAACATTTTTTTTTATCGAAAAACTGCTTTTCTGAGGTTGCTAAAAGCAATACCTGACTTCATAGAAATCCCATTTTATATGATTTTTAATAAGTATTATAATATTAAAGAAGTTTGTATTACGTTGTAAACATTATATTATATTATATTATAGGCCCAGGTGGCTTCGTTAGTTAGGGGGTCGTTCTCGTTGCCGAAGGTAGTGAGTTCGAATCCCGGCTCATCTGAAAATCCGTCGTATTCACTAATGGTGACTGGGGCACGTAATATATGTCTGGTCGCAATGTCCTCCATGTTCCTATTCTAAATTAATACCTCTGGGGTTGATAGAAGCTAGACCTTGTGTCTTCCTCGACTTCCTATCTCTAAATTGGAAGACCCAGATTGCGGTACCATCTTAGAGCCTATAAGTCGTACTCGTAGGGGGGTGCTTTGTTCAAAAACGGAAGATGTTATTTCTGATTTCATTCACCCAGTTCCTGACGTGGGGTTCAACAAATGCCATAAGCAACAACAGCAGTAATGTATTATAATGATATGTGTGATAAAATTATTTGTTCGAGAAAATGAATAACTTTACCATCTCAAAATATCCTAGAAATAATAAAATTTCATATTTTCTCTCACTCTCTCCTTTTTTTTACATATTATACAGCTTTTTAAAGTTTTTTCAGGAATTTCCTCAAAAAGTATAAAAATATGAAATGGAATGTTCCAATTTATCTAATTTAATTGATAAAAATAGTGTTGTGAATCCTCAAATCAATTTTTATGTTAAACACTGAATACTTCTGGCATAAAGCACCTTACTTTTAAGCATAAATTTGATTGAAAATACTCCAGATGTTTCATAAAATTTAAATCATAGTCTGCAGTCATCATATTGACAAGGATGTACTCATGTCATGAAGATAAATTATAGCAATGAAATTTCAAATATCAGGATGAGCTTAGGATATGATAATAACACTACTATTATAAGGATAAATGATACTTAAAGGCTATTTAAGGTGCAAAACCTAAAAGCATTAGCCATCTTTTATATGTTACTCAAGTTTTAACTTGGTATATTTAGAAAGCTTCCAGAGGAATTATTTTAAACATTTAATTAAATAAACATAAAATGCTCTTGGAAAAAAAGCTAATTTTTCCTCAATCCCTATGCAAAATGTTTCAAAATCAAATTAATTGCAAAATCGCCGAGAGTCTAGATACCGGATTTAAGTATCATATGCAATCCATTTCAGGAAACTGAACATCATTCCAATAAATTTGAATTCTTAAACATACCTTAATATCAAATAACTTTAACTGTTTTAATATAAGATAAACATAGCTAAGATAAACAATTTGTATAGCTATAATAAGATAAACAAATTGTATAATAAGATAAACAATTTGTATAACTTTCCAAATATTATTTTCATTAATATCTATAATTTAAATTTTTTAACTTACAAAAATGGTTACAAAACAATGTAAATACCATGATGTTCTAAACCTATTCCACATTTTTCATATTTAAAAAGATATTTTTGAGACCGTTTATTTACATTCTTTAAATAATACAATTGACTAAAAATAGAAGATAACTATGCTTTTAAAATGTATTAAAGTGAGGGAATTTTTCGAATTTAAAATTAATATACTAAAAGGAAAGCTATAGTTATACAGAGTAAGGTTATTCAGCAACTGTTAATTTTTATGACACTGTCATGTGAGACTTACATTGGTAAGACCATTATCTAAATGGAAAACTTTATGTTCGCACCCAGTCACTGTTAGACAACCGGACGACAAGTCGAATGTATCCGTTTTTTGCGAACGTATCTGTCAGCGTGCTATATTTTCCCTTTTTGATATGTGAATATATGATTAATTATCCTATAATATAGACATTATATCCACTAATTATCCCTATATCCACATATATGTGAATGCCCTTAATTATCTATATAAACCTATTGTTATATGAAAAACCTGCTTATTTATTGTAGTTATTAAGCTATTCGATAGTTGTTATCTATATTTCATTAGATGGCAGTTAATATTCATAAATATCTTCAAAATTTAAACCTAGGTGGTCAACTTTTTTAGGAAGAGTGAAATTATCTTAAGGAAAAGAATTTGGGACATACCACTTAAAACTTTTCCATTTAAAAACTATAAACTAAAAAAAATGGGTTAATTTTGGGTTTTTCTCCTGAAAATTGTATTTTTCTCATATAAGTCCAAGCAGTGCAAACTTCAAAATTAAATAAATAAAAGAAAATACAAAACTTTCATAGTTAATAACCATTTTAAAATAATGTTCAAGCAATGATGATTATAAATATTATAATGTTATGAATAAAATAAATAATTTTATAAATAACAAGATGATTTTATAAAATGAATATTTTAATAATAATTGATTTTTCCAAATAATCCTTATATTATTCTGTATTTAATTAATATAGCTTTCAAATTTGTAGTTTTTAATGTCTTTGGAATTAAATCTTTTTTAAATAGAAACAAAATTAACTGTTTTAAGCGTATGTGAATTATATTTTTGCCTTGAAATATATTTTGAATTAATAATAATTTGAATATAACCTTGAAATATATTTTGAATTAATTGTGTTCATACTGAACACTTTAAGAAATTAAAAAGAAAGATTAACGTCTTACTAAGGAATTTCAAATCAACTGAATTAGGCAGCCAGCATGTCCCATTTGTTTGAGAATGAATGAATATACGAACCAAGTCTTTATAACAAGTAAAAAGTAAGAACAATATAGTTTCTTCCAATTGCTGTGTTGATAACAAGAGCAGAATTGATCATCGAATGCGTTTGACGGAAACGTTATATAATTTAATTATGTAACGTTTCCATCAAAAGCAGTCGTTTCAGTTTCCGTCAAGATCAATTCTTAGCTGAAAACTCTCTCTTGTTGATATACTATCTTTGTAACAGTAGGTACATAAATTCCTAATTTTCATAAATATTTCTCCTTTGAAAAATTTCTATGTGTGAAGAAATTTGCTAGAAAATGTTCCAGACATTTGGGTTAACATATATTTGTAAACTTTTTTTTTGGCATGAAGATCATCAAGAGAAATATTCATACTGTTTTCTGTTGTAAGCTAATGATGAAATCATTTTAAGGGGTGCGTCACTCCGGTATTCTAAGTTTTCACAGCTTGAGAAACACAGGGTTGTTCAGGAAACAGGGGTGTTTCCCCTTAGAATTCTAGATGGTGTTAGCTTGAGACAAAATAATTGCTCATCCTGATTTAGACTGTTTCGGAACTGCGTTCAAGTAGTTCTGAGAAAAAGCAAACTTTAACATGAAAAGGTTATAGATATTATATCTTTTATGAAGAAACTTTATTGCATACAACTGTATTATAATAAGTGTGTGTGTGTGCGTGTTTCCTATAAATAAATTAAAGTTCCGTTTCAGCTGAGTATTACTTTAAATAAATAAAATCACAATAAACATTTAAATACTATTTTAAGAAATAATCTTTTTGTATACCCATATAGCAATGTTGAATTAAATTTTTTAACAGATTTTCCATCTAAGATACTGGGGTGTCTTAAAAAGAAGGGTGTTATGAACTGAATATTAGATTAACGAATTTTTCCCACGATTTGTAAAAACCTGAAATCTTATCGTCAGAGATATATGTAAACGTTGTTTTATGAATCAACCGCGCGTTCCTTAAGAAAATGATTGATATAAGTATTTTGTGTGACCTACCGAGTTTAAAATCTCGAGGAACATTCGATAGTTTATTTTCTTTTCAAAAGGTTGGTGATTGCTTATCAACCTTTTCAAAAGATAAATAGATATCGCTAAGTGAATCAGTTTTATTGCCAACATATAATCGGTAAGAAGTGATATTTTCTACCTTAATCTGATAAGATGAGAATTTTTGCAATACATACAAGCAGCCTACGTTTTCGTCTTTTTTTACAATTTAATCATACTGCCAAACAATCAAATTAGATTTTTGATGAACATAGTCATAAGTTACATTTCTTTCTTCTGTAACTCACAAAGACTAAAGTATTTTATAATTAAATGAATGAAAATTATACAAATGAAACTCATTTAATTGTGAGCAGTATTGACATTACATTTATTGATTGTTATAATCATTGTATTTGTAAAATCCTTAAATGTAGTTTCTGCATCCATTTACTTTAAATTTCTCAGAAATAGTCCTTATTTGTTGCGTGATCGAGTAGTTGAGAAAAACAAAGTAAAAGAATCATTTAATTGAAAATAGCTTCCTTATCTCTTTTAATTGTCTGATAAGATATTAAGTGGCATATACTTAAACAATGAGACAATCATAAGCATATTCTTACCAATTTTACAAATGCAACAATATTATAAATAGTCCCGGTTAAATTCATGTGCAGATGCTACAATAATTGAGATGAAGAAGATAAAAAATACTATTCTATCAAAAACAATACTATCAAATTTAAATTGTTTCTCATTGTTAAAGTTGCAAATTCATTTTGCTAATTGTAACTGTACTTTTGATTAATTTAAGATAATGTTAATTCATTTCAATCTTTTGAAAATTTTTTAATTTTAATTTTTTAACGAGTGATTACCTAATTAAACACAGATTGGATGAAAGCATATTCATTAGCACTGATTCGCACAAATATTTATATTGTTTCTTTCAAAAAAAAATTAATTTTTTTCATTGAGATGGTCTGCAAAATAAAAAAAAATAATTTGTTTAGCTACTTAAAGTTTAATATGGTTTATAAAGTAAGGTTAGGGACTTGAAAATTTTAAGTTTGATTATTAAAGTAGAGATGAAAACATTTAGATATTTTGAAATTCAAGTTATATGTTTATTTGCGAAAATAATATGTCAGTATCATGAAAGACAGAAAAAATTCTCTTTTTCACATAACACAAAATGAAGCTCAATTGTAACTTAAATACTTAAAATAAAAAATATACAGTAATTTCCTTTTTCTTTAATTTTTAAACATTAAAATATAAAATAATTATATCCTTTGACAGTAATAAAAACATCCGACTGTGATTCCTTACTTACATTTTTCCAAAATAGATTTCTTATGCTTAAAATACTTTCTATTTTTTATTTATTTAATTTAATTTAATTTTTTTTATCAAGCTGAAATATTTCTATGTAAGTGTTGAAGAAATAAAATCTAAATGTTTACTTCAATCGTATATTTATATATCGCTGGTTTGTAATTATTTTTATCTAATATAATGTTTAAGGCAATTTATTCATTCATTATTTATTCAATTTTTTTTTATTCAAATGTGTTTCAGAATTAATTTTGCTACTTATAACGTGAAAAAATGTACTCACATACATTCACAATTTTTTATATACTTTACAAATAATTTTTCTTTTTTTCTAAAGGAAATAACTACCAAATGTATTTATATATCCAAGTTTGATTTTTTGAGTAAAAAAAATGTTTAATGCTAAATCCTGATCCTTACACATGTGATACATAAAAATTTTTTCTGGATTAGTGCAGATGTAAAAACCTTGCGAAATTGAGCATTGGTTTACGTGATAACACATGCTTAAAAAAATACTGAAAATATATTTATTAAAAAAAATAAGAAACAGTTCATTTCAAAATATTTAATTGATAATAAACTCTTGAAAACTAATATTTCTATCTGCTTTTAACACCTGGTGAAAGATAATAAAATAAAATATTTAACAAAATCAAATAATTTTATTTTATTAAAAAAATATTTATTTTCTATTATATCTCATAAAGTTCTATATCTTATAAAAGTGAAATTTTTATTAGAATGAAAAAATAATATTATTAATTATAATTAATGAGTATTTATATTTATTTAATCATTAATTACGTATTAAAATGTTAATATCATAACTTAAATGAATGTATAATTTCATATACTTCAATAACAATAACTGAAATATATTATTAGACAGCAATATTATGTTAAATCAATTAAAAATTACGCAGTTAATTTTTATATAAACATGTTTTTTTTTGGATTTATTTATTTGTTATAAATTTTTCATTAAAGAACTAAATTAAATTATCGATTTCCTTCAAAAGCTAGATAGATTGGTACAATTGTATTTCTTTCACCAGTACTTATCTCAGTATTAAATGTGAAATACTGATATCTGGGGCCTAGAGCTTTTACTCCGTACGCGTATCGTAAAAATAAGGCGTGAAATTATTGACTATAAAAAGTGTTTTTACATTTAGAATCAGTAAATTTAGAAAGTATTTTTAACCTGAAGGTATATGTGCAAAATATCAGTCTATGGTCAAAAAATATTACTTTTCATGGTAAAAAATTTCTCGAACAATTTAGACAATTTTTTTTCAAACGGGGTTGTGGAGATATTTTAATATATTTGCAAATAAAAATAATTTGGGTGAATTGTTTATTGCACACGGTTCTTTGACATGAATATTATGCATTAATGACTCTCCATTTGGTTTATAAGTAGGGCCAAAAAAAAAAAATAAGAAGAGTACATGATCATCTTTTTGGCAACCGAGTAATAAGTATAAATATTTCGAAAATGAGTGACCTATATATGTAAAGACATCTTTATTTTTTCATAAAGTTAATAATGAATTAAAAATTGCTTGTCCTTATAAGTAAATTTTACTAAGAGTCACTGGAAATAATACCATTTCTAGCTTTGTGCAAAAGTCTGTTTTCTGAACAATAATATAATGAATAAGGACTTTTCTGACACTTATATATACTATGACAAATTTCACGAATAGATAAACGTAAAATTTCAAATACTAATCACCTTTTAAAATTTGTAGACCACACTGTCATGTTTGTTTTATTCATTTTTTTCAACTACTTATTTCTTCCGACCAAAGACTAAACATGACCTACCACTTTATAATTCTCGACTATGACCGAATAAAAACTTTGAGAGTTGATCTCGTGACTTTATTCTCATAATTTTATTCGACACGAAATGAATAATATTCGATCCTACTTCAATTTAACTTGCATTGGACCTCTAAGACGAGGATTTTCAGTAACACCAGGTATTGTACCCATTGTATTTCTGAAATGAAACGAAGCCTTTCTCCGACAGGCTACCGCAGCCTCATATGAAGTAAAAATTTGATAAGAAATTCCAAGAAAGTCAATGGTGGCTTTATTTGAACGTCTGACTGGATATGACTGCAAGATCACCTCTACAGAATGAAAGTGATGGATTCGCCAGACTGAATTTTATGTGACTTTAATCAGCTTGTGACTTTTGAACGATGAAGTTACCTGCATTGCATTTCTCTTGACGAGGAAACTGCTACAAAGTCCAAGAGAGTCAGTGGCTAAGGCTTAATTTCTATATGTTTGGTGTTTGTAAAATAAAAATCGCTCTTCCAAAAAGTTAGCTAATCTGTAGAATACACCAAGTATTTTCCATGCATTCACAAATTGAATAAAATTTACAAAAAAAAAAAAAAAAAAAAAAAGAATAACCGATAAATTTAAAATAAGTTTACTAGTTAATAATAAAAATATTTCAAACTTTCATTTAATTATTTTGGGTAAATATATTATCTTTTTTAATATTAACATAAAATATTTTGTATATAAGATCACAAACTTTCTCAGTTTCGTATTACTTAATGTAAACAAATTGCAATACCATACCAGTTTTTTTTATTAAAAAAATAATGCATTTTATATAGTTAATATTTAAAATATATATCCAGTAATTTTGTAATTATTTTGTTTTGAAAAATAAGATCAACGTACACAAAATGTCAAAACAATTCATACGAGGGTTGCTATTTATGTTTCCAGCCCAATAGTTAAAAAATAAATGTTTATTATTGAGAATGCTTATATCGCTTTCCAAAACATTTACAGTGAAGATTAATACACTTTTGCAAACATTTGAACCAATTTTCGAAGCACTTTTTCTAATCCAATGATGTACCTCCAAAAATTCGTTTTGAAAACATTAATTGGTGAGTCGCCGCCCAACCTGTCTAGTGGTTAGCGTACCAGCTTTAAAACAATAACCTGACTACAGATGGGTGGGACCTTGGTTCGAATCCTGGCTCGGGTATGGATGTACTTTCTCTCTCTTTCTTGTCTTTGTCCTTTCTTTGTGTGTGTGTGAAAGGTTGCCTACCCTATAAACGGGTACCTATGGCATGTGTGTACTGAGGAAGTCGGACTCCACACCAAATATGGTTCAGTTGGAAAAATGGAGCAGCGCACCCCATATTGCCAGCCTGGCTGGCACACGACAACAACAACAACAATTGATGTGTCAGGACTGCATGGATAATGCACCACCAAATAGTCAGGACTGCATGCACCGCCAAATTAATAGAGCTCATCATGACCATCAAATTGATGAATTACCCAAAATGATTTGGCACCTAATTTGATTACCACATATAAAAACTAAATTATTAAATTACTCGAAAATTCAATCATTGTAACCTAAATATGCGAACGTTTTGCATATATTAATTGCTTCTTAAAGAGGCTTCAGTTGAAATACAACACTTCAAATGAAATCGAGTATGTTTTTAATACCTGACTTTGCGAAAGCATTCATTTTTTCGTTACCAAAAATTTTGAAGTGCTCTGGAAATGAAACAAATTGAATAGATTTTCAAATTCTAATAGCTGATATAATGTGTTAAATGATGGTTAGGGAAAAGGATGAAAGAGTTTTCAAACTGCTTAGATAGCACAAGAAATCTAATAATATAACTAGAAGAAATATAGAATCTTGTCAAAGATGAACAAATGTATGAAAGCCTAGGCTAAAAATACAAATTTAAGTTTCTAATTTGCCAGGAAATAAAAGAGAATTGAAACTATTAGTAATACCCAGTTTATTATCTAGTTTAGCTTGATCGGTAAATAATAAAATGTGATTGAATTGTTCAGAAGTATTACATAAAGTTTATAAAGAGATCGTTAATAATATTTGCTAAGATTTTTATTCTAAAAAGGATGTTTTCTATGAAAAAACTTTTAGCTGGAATTGTTTACTAGTGGGATTTAAAGGAATTCCCAAAATTTCAAATTCATCACTATAATTTTCTTTGAGGAACTTTTCACTCAGTATTAAATGATTGTTAATTCAAAATGTATAGGGGAGTTTTGGTAAGAGAAGTCAACTCTAAGCATTTTGTGGAATCAAGTTTTAGTTTCCTTTTTATTTACACCACTGTTTGAGACGTAACATTCCTGGTAATTTTGAATCATGGAAATTTACTCGGTAATTTAAGGAATAAACTGAAAATTCCTGGGAATACTAGAAATTTTCAAGAAATAAACTCAACTAATTACATTTTTTTTAATGGATTGTTTTGTCTTACGAAGTGAAGTGAAGTAAACTACTTAACAATGCAGAAAAAAAAATGTTCTGCTTTCTAATATGAAAGTTAATAAATTATGTTTCACGTCATGAAAAATAAAAATACTAATCAAAATAATAAAAACAATAAATTAGCATTTCTTAAAAAAAATGTCAAGATTTATTTCTTACTATTTTCAGAATGAATGCTGACTTTCATCTTTCTTTTGTTATAAATTCATGTTTAGAAAGAAAGAAAAAAGTTATTTTCTGCAACATTAATTTTTAATGTCATTTTTAATTGTTAATTAAAGCTAAATTGCTTTCTTTACAAGCAAAATTATTTTTTCTAATTAATTGATAAGAGAGTACAAATTATTGAAAATTACTCAAGTTTAAAATAATAATGCTCTTTTCTGAAAACTTAAGAAAAACAATCAAACTTTTCAACTGGTTGCTAAGAATTTAACTAAAGCTAACTTTTATTCATTTTAATAAATGTTTGATTTAAAGACCTTAAAATTTTTCATACCATTTGAAAAATTTCAAAATTTGGAGTTTAGAGAACTTTAAAAATTCACAGGAATTTTCTATATTCCAATGGAAATAAATTGTTTATTCCAGGGGATAAATCCAGTTCTTTCCCACGTTTTACAACACAAACCATTGTTCTAGTTTGAGATTACAGTTTGTGTTATATATTGAAATATTTCTAGGATTGGATAGTTGTCAAAAAGATTATTCATGGCGAGAAAATGAAACGCTGAATGTCAAAAGGGAGAACTTTACCACCGATATATGGAACCAAAATAAAGAATTCAGAGATATCGTTTACGCAGCTAACTTGATAATAACCTTCAGCCATTTTGAAAATGGAATAGAATCTTCAAAAACCAATGATTTAGATGTATTTATTTTAGGAATGCTTAAATCGCAATTTATCTAAATCATGTATGCCTCTACTTCACTCAATTTGACGCCATAATTAAGGACTATAATAACAGGAATATAACAAAATAAGGAAAGCAACTTTGAATATTAAAATAAATAAATATATAAATAAAGGGACAGAGATGTACTCATTCTTAGTTAATCGAGATCAAAGCTAAAATTAGACTAATTCTAATACGAAAAAAGGGAATATAAAAAAATATCAGAGTTTGCATTTACTTTTACAGAAAAGAGAACTACAATTTAAATATTAAAAATAAATGAAATTGGCAGCCTTGTCTTTATTTTACTACACCGAAATCAAAGTAGTGATTGGACAAAACACACGTCAATCTTATACTTTTCCTAGTCGAGGTTACTATATTAAGAGATTTATGTTATATTTGGCAACACATTGATTGGTGCACTCTATCGAAGTTTATATCGCCAACATCTCCAAGTCCCACCTTATTTATTTTCTATCTGTGTCACCATTTTGATAAAAATATAGCAACCCTTGTCCAAGGCATCCTAAAGGGTTCTTCCACACTGGTCCCAACGTGAAATTCAAAACAAAATAAACAAGGCAGAACAACACGTTTGGAGAAAGCTAAGTACGCAGGTAGAATGAGAGTATTGTGGTGGAACAGTCAGACGCGATTTTATTTACGGTAAAAATGGAAGAAGACCGATTGCGTACTGTGGATGCTGTTCTCAGAAATTTTCAATTTCAGCCTCCAATGCCTCCTGCTCGAACTGGACATGTTGCTGTTTCATATGAAAAATATATGTTTGTTTGGGGAGGCTATACAGTGAGTAATTTATTTTGAAAATTATTTATGAAGATAGTTTTCTTTTGAAATTTTCTTATTATATGTTCGATTGACCAATTCGTTTTCGAACGTTTTGTCCATAGATAATAGAAATTATCACAACACAAAAATGCAACGATAAAGACGCATAGCACCTTTTGACGGTTTTCAGTTGTATTTATTTAAAATTAAATGATGGAACTAAGTAGGTTTTTTTTTTTTTAATTTTTAGAAATAATCAGTAATTTTCCTTAGAAAAAATTATATTAAAAATTTTCTCAATATTTTTATACAATATATTATAGAATTCATTCTATTTCTACATTTTCTCAAATGATTTTCACCCAAAAATTTATTGTTTCTTTTTTTTCAGCATCCTATTATTTTTTTTACGTGTATATTGCATATTTTAAACTTGCATGATAATTTTATAGACTATCTGAATTAATATTATAAAAAACATTGACTTCTATACTTGTTTTGCTTCTATTGTATATACGTTATCTGTCATAATATATTGATTACATTTTTATCTATGATAGTAAAATTTTTTCCTAAAATATTTTGCTTTCATAAAAATACCAAAAAATGAAAATTTTTATATTGATCTGCCAAAAAGTGTTATATCTATAAATTCTTCTTCTTTTTTTTTTTTTTTTGTAATATTTAAACTAATCAAATTGCCAATTCTTGTTGAATGTTGTGAAAATTAACCCATGACTTTACCTTTTTATTATTACAATTGATTTTTAATCTTCAAAGTATTTAGATTTAAATGTATATAACTATGCAAAAGCAATTTGAGAGCAGTTTTTATTTGAATTTTTAGTGTATTATTTTGACATAATTTTAGTGAATATAATATCAGACAGTAAAATTGAATCCAGTGATATCAAACTGTGTAATTGGAATTTCTGAAGAATATTTGATTCTAGTTCAATGTTTGATATATTCTAGTCCATTTGAATTGATATTCAGGATAAAATGGTAGTAATTGGAATTTTTAATAATATATCCAAATTAAATCAGCTATCATGATTATAAAATTACTGGAAATGTAGATAGGTTAAAAGAAAAGCTGAGTGACTTTTTAACATTGGATTTTGCACCATTGTTATAAAGTCACTTGAATAGTATTTGGTTTTGTTTCATTGGGAAACAAAATCAAATGCTTTTCATTTTGTTTCCTGAAAAAAAAGGAAAGCAAAGCCAAGTAAGGAAATTCATATTCCCATTTTTTTCTTACTTTAATTATTTTTCAGCTTGCACTGGGGGTGAGAATTCTTGCTGATAGTTTTTTTTTTATAAGACTGAAATAAATGACTAGTTGAGAAAGTTCAAATTTATACATTGTTTTATAAAAGCATTTGAATTATCTTTATTCTATTGGTCTTATGCCTAAATAAATAACAAAATAGAGTACTTCTCTATTAATAAGATCAGACAATATAATGACAAATAATAATTATTTACATTATTTCCCAAGTTAGTTTAACTTGAAGAAACATTGATCATGTCTTTGTGTTTATTTTAGATGAAAACTGCCTTGTATAATATTGTAAGCAGATAAAATATTTTGCTCCAAATATTTTAAATTAAGTCTTTAATAATGCTGAGCTAGCAGCTGAATGTGGTTAGAGCTCTTGCTGTTAATTTAACAGCTCATGAATTCAAATCTAACTTTGTATTTAGGTGTATTGTTGAGCAACAAACTAATTTTAATTATTATTAATATTTGTTTATGAAAAATGAAATATTAAGAAAAATTAAATATTTAATGAAAATTTGAAACAATAAAATGTAAAACCATTGTATTATATTAAAAATTTGATCCTTAATTTGTAAAGCAGCTAATCCTTTAAAAATTTTCAAATTTCCTTTTTATTTGGAATTTATGTTTGTATACTTGCTGAATATCTTGAATTTATTCTGATATTTTTGTTTTCATATGGAAGTCTAAAACTGATTTGTAAATAATGTTGCAAATTTGGTTTTTAAATTTTTAATCATAGTTTATAGGTAGGATAATTTTCGAATTTAAGATTTTTTTCTGTATAAAAGGAAAAGATCAAAATTTTAAATGTTCCTTTATACACAAATTTGCTGATTTTATTGCATATTTACATCAACATGTAAGGTTTCAATTTTTGTTTATTACAATTATATTTGATTTAAATTGCAAAGCAATAGTCTCTTTCAATTGAGTACATAATTTTTAAAGGTATTTAATCTAAAGTATTGTTTGTACATATTCTTCATTTATATATAAACAAATTAAACTCAATTATATGATAGTCCATCAGTGGGGAGGTAAGGCCTACAATGCCCATAGCTATTTTTCGACTGAAGACCCTGTGATGTGGAACATATGTCCCAATTAGGTTTTTAGCCTAAGACGGAACTACCAGTGTATAGCTCCCAAGCATGCTTGGTTCTCAGTTTTATTGACTCACTGAAGGGATGATAGGTTGAGTCTACCTTGCCCAGCTTTAGGATATAGAATTTCAGACTTGCATGTTGGGAATACAAAGCGCTACCACTATGTCACCTCACTTTATATTATATATATATGTTATATACATATTATATATGCAAATTAAATACTTACATATATATACACATTAATATTTAGCTTATCCTAAAAATGCTTCAGAATGTTACATTTAGTGTTTTTTAATCGAAATATGAAACTTTCCATGAATTAATAAATAAAAATTATAGCTTGATCTGTTTTTGACTCACTTTTGGCCTGATTTTAAGTTTCCTTACTTATTGAAGTATCAAAGAATGTGATTCTATGTAATTGTTCATTATAAATATTGCATTTTTAAACATTTCCTCCAATTTTCTTACCACAATTTAACTTGCAGCAAAGTACTAGAATTTATTTTTCCAAATATGTATTTTCAAAAATGGCTAAAATCTTGTGAGTCAGTACAAATTTGACACAATTTCCAATCATCACATTGCAGTTATCTCGCGAGCCTAAATTATGTCACACAACATTCAATTTTCATAATCTCATTCACATACAATCTTGAACTTCATTATCTTGCACTATTTTAGATTTCATCTAGCTCAAAAAAACTACCAGGCAATAAAGTTTAGCCAATAATGTAAATATATTTTATGAAAACTGATGTTTCAAACAAACTAGGTAGTAATGCCCAACTTAAAAAACATCTGTTGTATCATAATCTAGTACAAGAGAACAACCAAACAATAAAGATATATCAATAATGTATCTATGACAAATTTTTTAAAAAATTGGTTTCTAATTTAATAAGATTTACAATGCATACTAAATTTAAATATATATCTAACATTTTCATACTGTACTTAAATTGTATAAATTATTACATACAACAGCAAATTTAATCTAATAACATATAAAATAAAAATACTCACCTAAGCATCACTTGTAAAAGAATTTTTAAAAAAATAAAATTAAATAAACAAAAATTCAATTTATTACGATCCATGCCTTTCACTGACTACATAAAAATAAACTTGCAAATTTTATTCATTTCATAAATAAAACTTTTTGAAATAAATTTTTTTGGTATTTCAGACTTTCAAACATAGATGTTTAAAAAAAAATGAAGCATATAGTAAAAGTTTATTATAACTTTAAACAAATTTCATGCATGCATATATTTTCGAAAAAATATATTGGAAAATAAAACCAACTGTGAAGTAACTAAAATTCTACTTATTCATGATCGTCTTAACAAATTTACACAACAGTTAATTTTTAAGAACAGTACATTGTTTTTATTTTACCAAGTAATGCCCACTTAAGATTAAGAAATATTTTATGTAGTGCTGACCAAAAGGATTCGATGATTGAGCAAAAATATTGAATTAATAATATAGATAATATTGGTTTCTACAATATTAGTTTTTTTCATTATCATTAATTACCCAGCAAAACTATTTGAAAATATCCAATTTAGTTGATTAAATAGGGGTCAACTATCAAAGTTCAATCAATAGTTAACTGAATAACATTGATTTTTACAGAACTTGGTTTTGATAATGATAATTACATTTTTACTTAATAATTATTAAGAATCAGGATGGCGCATCAAAATTTCTGCACCATATATAATTTAATTAGTGATAAATTTAATACATATGTCAAACACACACACACAAACACACAGGGATTAATACCACTAAATGTACAAAACATGAATATCATTCCATGTGATAATGTATTTTAACAAACTAATCATCATTTTCGAACTCAACTTTTCAATTTCATAAAATTATCATTGATCTTAATGAAATAATATCCCTTGATATGTTCAGTTATCATAATGATAATAAACTTCTAAATACATTGGAAATTCTTGACTTCAATCAATTTACACTCATTTGAAACTTTATAAAATACATTTAAAGAATACATTTTGATATTTTAATCCTTAATGACCAATGTGTATGAAGCAGAATAAATCAAAATTAAAATCAGAAAAATTCATTTTTAGAGGCAATAAAATTCAATTAAAAAATAAATTTTGTGTTAAAAGATTGTACATTTTATACTGTTATACCAGTTTATATTTTTGATATACTTAAAACTTCTTGCTTTAAAATGAAAGCTATATTTTCTTTATCAACCTTACAAGATCATCTATCTACTTTAATGGTCATCTAAAGCAAATTAAAAGGGTTTATATCATAAAACTTAAAAAATATAAATTTTGCAATGCCTGATGAGTAAAATCAATAATTATTGTTATTTCAAATTAGAAAACTTATGTTTTAAAATTTAATCACAAATTAAGGAACCCAAGCTGAAGCAGTTTTGAGACATTAAGTCTCAAAACTGCTTCAGCTTGGGTAATTTTCTATTCCGTCTACAAATAAAAATAATGCTGCTTAAAAAATGGCTTTAAATTTTTTTTTTTTATTATTGAATATGTTTAGTGTATTTATTTAATCTAATGTGCATAATAAATTTTTTTATTTAAATGTGTGTTGAGGAATTTAATTTGGATTTATTTGCTTAAATATCTGTTACTATTTTTTTTAGGAAAATCCTGGCTCTTTGACTAATACTTACTTCAGTGGTTCTGAAATATGGATATATAGTTGTATTTCAGAGAGATGGTAAATAATTTTTTTTTATATTTGCAGAATATTTTATATTTAATTTGAATTATTATTAATTATTTTTTCAATTTAAGATTTGACTTCATCCTTATAGTTTTAAATATGTGAAGTTCCAATGCAGATAATTTCAGTGGCTTAAGCAACTTTTATTAATAAATTGATTAATTTGTTGAGTTATGAAGAATATTTTTACTATACAAAATTTATTTGGAATACTGTATTAGCATATAATAAAATATATATTTCTGAATAATGCTTTTATTGTAAAATTAATTTGTATGACAATTTGTGTTATTAGACAAGTTTTTTAATTGCTGTGTATTCTTTTGAACTAATCAATCAGTTATTGATGTTTAAAATACAAAATGTTTTTCAATATTTATGCATTTTTTTTGATGATAATTTCAGCTAACATGTCATCAAATGTTGCAAATTTTTAATTTTTTTCAAAATGTAAGAAAAGAAACAGCAGTTAATTGATATCTTCATTGAGAGAAATAGATAAAAATTCTACTTTTATTTCCTATTTTAATTTTTATGATTGCACAATTACAGGAAACAATAATTGAATTCTAAACTTGTTGTGTGCACTAAAAATAAAATACATAATTTTATGAAGTAGCTCTGGTGGTGGTACAGACATGACATTGCAATATTTGTTGACATATTTTTCATAGAAAAGATTAACAGGATAATTATTATTTGTTTTTTTAATACCCAGAATTTGATAACCATAAATATTGTCTGATTTTCGTTTTAATTGTATTGATATTTGGAAATGAAGGAAATATATTTAAATGTTAATACATGGTTTTAATTAAATTGAGATTTCTTATTTTCTAAATTTAAGCTTAGGAAAAGGCTTGGGAAAATAAGAATTTTTCATATTATGTATACACATACATCTTCATTTATTTGAGGCTCTTTTATAAATAATTAATGTTCTGTTTTTTAAAAATATTTCTTTCTATTTAATGCAAAACTGATAAGTTCAGTATTACTATAAAAAAAGGTCACATCAGCATAAATGTCACACTTTGGGAAAATGTTAAAAAATTTTAAATTGCACAGAAATGCCATATTAATTATATGGGATACCATCTTGAGCATCTTAATTATAAATTTTGACTTCAATCATTATTGTAGTGTATGGTTTATCTACTAAAATGCTTAAATTTAAAAACATTATTCAAAAATAAAATATAAGTATTTAAAATATGCATACCCTTCATAAATGCACTTATATTCACTTATTGTGAAACTTTTTTGCAAAGGAATATTACAGTAACAAGGCATTGAATTAAATTAAATGAAAAATTGTGAATTCACTTTTGCTAAAAATATTTACAGCTAAATTAATATCACCTAAAAATTTTTGTATTAGAATATCAAAGTGCGATATTATTCAAAAATTCAAAATCTGAATATTTAGTATCCATATTAATTTATTTAGCAAATCCTGACTAAGGTTTGTCATATTATCATATACATCTTTTTGTTTAACCTTATTGATTAAAGATATTCAAAGCATTTTTGAATCCCAATATTTGTATGAGTTTTCCACACTTTCTATCTATTTTGTAATTCTCGGTAGAATGTTTTCCTTACTTTTTGAGTACATTTTAATGCTGCATTATTGAAAATTTAACTTTGATCATAAAAAACACTGCATTTCTTCTAGAAATTGCGATATTTGTAGTATTTATAATTAAATTTCTAGTATTTGCTTATTTCTTGTAATGCAGTAAGTTTTCTATAATAGTTTTCTATAATCCCATTACTAATGAGGATTAAATATATTTCTTTTTCCTGCGTATACGAATGTCGGTATAGATGGGAGACAACTTTCTTGGTTTCTTCCTTATAAGATTTAAAAGAGGATAGTAGTTTATGGACATATTCCAGGACCAACATGCACTTATTCATTTCACAACAAGAACATGCAAGTAGAAAGTAATAAATCAATTTATTATTACTTAAAAATGAAAGTATTTCCAATCAAAAAGTGATATGCGGTGCATACTTGTATTTAAAATTACGTTATATTTGTGAGTCTATTTACGAGGCAGTTTTAATCTGTGCGTAAAATTTAAATAAACACGGTTTTGGTTTTATTAAAGATAATTTAATAATCATTCTTACACACAAATTGTAAAACACTAATGATAAGACTTTTTATATTTAGTATTACCTTAATATTTTCTTCTTTCCAGATAAGAATTTTATAGAAATATTTTCTGAGACTAATAGGATTACATTTACAACCTACTCTTTGAAAAAAAATTATTTTCAAGCCTTCATTCATTGAAAAATGATCAAAATTATATAATTTATTGTATGACTAAAATAATTTCACAAACAATTTTTCAGTTCAATTCAAGATTGAACCTGCAATATTTCACTGAGTAAAAAGTTGCATATCTAGCCACAGAAAGGAAAATTCTAGTTTTAAGCTTTTTTCTCGAATGAGAAAAGAATATAAGAACCTATTTTAATACAATGAATATAGAAATTAATTATAACTTAAAGCATTTCTTAGAAAAAAAAATTAATGTTATTGACATACAAATCTTTCTCAAATACAACTTTAGTAATTTATGTCTTCACTTATAAAATAAATTTATTAGTTCGAAATATTTTTATTTACACTTTTTAACATCAGGCATGCTGTTCTTAGGAATGTTTTTGAAAATATTCAATTAGTCATTGTTCATCTTTTTTCTTATAGCTAAATATGTTTCATTACTATAAAAAATTTGTTATTTTAAATCAACTAAAAAAGATTGCTAAAAATCAAACAAATCAATAAATTCATCATACTTTCATATTACTTTGTACAACTTAACAGAAAGAAAAAAAGCCATCCCTAATTATGGGATAAGCAACCAATAAAATAACAGCGAGATACAGTTTAATAATTTCAAAAAATTCTTTGTAATAAATTAATTTATGCCATATCATAATTTATAAAATCAGTCACAATTATATAACTTAAATTTTTTGCCACTGTACTTAATATAATATGTTAAACAACAAACGGAAAAAAGTCGATTGCTTATTGATAAGTATAGTATTTATGGTAAACCCATTTACATCTTCGTCAAAATTATGGCAGACCCAGAGCGAGATATCACCCTCAAAAGATAAAGATTCGTTATGGTGAAATCTTCAACAGAAAAGTGGAGTGAAAATGACCCTAGCTTTTTTGTAAGGGGGTAGGAAATGTCCTCTTCTCGCGCCGTCCCAGGAGCTGTTTCTAGAACTGGTGACACCGGACTCAAAAGGTTAACTATTAAAATATTTTTGCCTTTTAAATTTCTAAATATTGTTGCAAAGATCAGCACCAAATGTCATGGTTCTAGATTGGTTAAATGATTGGCTAAATGTTCAAAATAAAAAAGTATTCATATATTAAAATAATATAGTTCAATGATTCTCAGCATATGATATGCATTTTTTCATTGCTTAGCTTTCTTAATAGAGTTTGTTTAAAAAATGTGAGGTATTCATAATCAAAGAAAATTTCAAATTACATAATAGTTGAGAAATAAGTCACTATCTGTTATCTAAGAAAAAATTTGAAAACAATGTGCATGATCTTTGAATGTGTATATTTTAAGTACAGATTAATTAATGAAACATTAACTTGAACAAATATTTAAAAATGATTAACTCATAAGCATAGGGAAATTTTTAGCTTTACCCAATTAGTTAATGAGTTGAGAGTCTTAGCAAGAAATACTTTGTTGTTTTCAATTGGATGAAGTGATCAATTCAAAGCTTGAATTGATATTCATCTTTCCACTTTAAATCAGTGGAGAAACCTTGGTCTAATGGCATAATCTTTTCAACAGAGCTGTTCCAGCTGAATCCAAGGAAAATTAATTATTTTTACAGTTGGTCTAATATAGCCCTAAACCATGAATTTCACTATAAGCAAACTAGTCATCATTTTCTAAAATGCTGTCTCCAATCACCAGGAATAACTTTTGTTTTGAATGCTAATGTTGAGCAAACTACAATTTGGGGAATTTAGTTTCTTAAAAATAAAGGAATTCTACTTTCATAATGTCTTAGCATTGAACAATAATTTATTCTCAAAATTTTATGGAGTATATTTTTGTATTGTGTGTGTGTGTATCCTAAGTATTTTTTGCTACTCCTCCACATTAAGAATAATTTCCTATATTTTAGGTATCTGAAGACATGTCTTTCCAGCAGCTATCCACCTGGAATGTCTGGCTCTGCTGCTGTTGTGATTGATGATGCTTTATATTTATTTGGAGGTTACGGGTATGATGGTGAGGGATGCACAAACAAGCTGTACAAATTAGATTTAGACACTTTTTTGTGGGAGCAAATGAAACCTTCGGGAACTCTTCCTACACCAGTTGACAAAATGGCTGGATGGGAATATAATCGAAAGTAAAAACTTTGATTTTTTCCCCCTCATTCTCTATTGTATTATATCTTATTGCTTATATCTTATATCTCTCTTTTTGTTATCAAAATGGAATAGCCATTGCCAACCATAGAAACAATAAATTAAATTGATATTTCCTTTACAATAAGTAAAAAAACAAATTATGTGCAATTCCTGGAAATAAAAAAAAAAAAAAAATAAAAATAAAATAAAATAAAAATAAAATAAAAAAGATTTTACTCTTGCTATTCTTTCTCACTCCAATTAATGAATAATTGTTTATCACTGTTATAAAAAGTTTTATTCTGTCTATTAATAATTAAGTAAATTTTAATATAATATACATTAAATTGAAAAGAAAACTTATTTGTCCGTATATATCCCTTATAAAATAATAAATTAATCCCTTTCTTATAACAGAAAAATGTAATCAAATATAAAAACCATATACATAGTTGAATATTAATCTGTAGTTATATGAAGTACTTTATGAACATTCCAAGAGAAAGTATTAATTATTATATTCAATCTTATTCATAAATTCATTATGATATATATTATTCAAAATATATATCAATCAATTCATAAAGATTTATGAAAATATCAATAGCATAAATGATATGTTATGCTGGAAATTATATCCTTGATTAAGATTAGTTTCATAATTTCATTTTTTCTGTTATTGAAACTTTTGATGTTTTAAAACTATCTAAAATTATGTCTTTTTAAACATTTAAAAAAATTAGTAATGGTATTTACAATGTTATAAAATTTCAACATTATCTTTTGGATCTATGTGGGGTTCTTACTACTCTCAAAAAATTGGGAAACATTTTCGAGAACTCTGGAATTATAAGTCATCTGTCACCCTGAAAATAGCAAATAACTTATGGAACTTTTGAATTTCATTTTTAGATATTAGTCTTTTATAGATTGTATCAATTTTTTTTTAATTTTATTTTTTAACATTTTTAATTGAATTGGACAAAAAAAAAAGAAAGGGGGGGGGAGGAAAAATTCAATAGATATTTGTTTTACAACTCTCCAATTTATCAACACTCACAGTTTTATATATTATTGGTTTGTCCATCATAGGGTCATTTAGATATAAAGCTAATTTTAATATCTATGTTTTTTATTTTTTTAAATTTATTGTTGAGAAATTTGGGATCAATGCAATTATTGGAGAATCTTTGAACTGTGGATAACTAACTGCAATTATAAGTATTAATTAAATCAGTGTAATGAATAAAAACAGTAGCTTCAATTCTATAATCTAAATTAAAGGAAAATATTTTTTTGCAGATCCTAATGTGATTCATATTAGTTGATTTTGAGCTACTAATAGGCACATGCCTCAATTCCCCCCCCCCCTCATATTTTTTTAAGCAATCCATGTAAAATCTGTTGGACCTTACTTTAACAAAACAAAAATTAATTCAGAAATAAAATAAATATTCAAATTAGTGAAAAAGATATTTTGCTGATGAAAAAGTTTCTTTTTCTATAGTAATTAAATTAGAGTTTCTAATCATATATGGTATTAAAATAGTTTTTTTTTAACTATCTAAATGTAAAAATACAAATTTTTAATGACTTATTGAAAGCACACTTTAGCTTTTTAAGTATATACAAGAAATGTTTGCTAATCTTACAATCTTTTATTTCTATCTCTAAATGCTATATTTTTATATATATATTCACCTTAAATTATTATTAAAATAACTAATACTATATTTTTCAGTTCATTCAGTTGTACTTTTATTTTGTTTCTCTTGTTTATATACATCAATTTATTGGTTGAAGTGGAATACTAATTTATATTTTTAATCCTTTTTATCGTTTGTTTCTACTATGACATATGTTTATTATTAAAAAATGTAACAAAATTATTTATTTCCAAATAAAAGTTTTAGTGTGCTTCATACATTAATATGACAGGTCCTAAAAATTTCTAAGCTTTTCAAATATTGAATGTTGCATATGTGAAGAAGGAATTTTCGTAAATTATAAATTATTTTGATATCAATAACAATGAAATTTTAAAAAATGTGTTTATATGTATATATTACAATTTTCTTTAACATGAAATATTTTATATTTAGGTTCTTGAACTATAAAATGCAGAAAGTTATTTTGTCACTGTCTTATTGCACCTGAAATTAACATATTTAAAGATTATTTCACATCCTTATAGAAAGGAATCATTGAAGAATGATTTAGTTCATTAATTTAAAATTTGGATTCATAGAAATGTGTGTGTTTTCTTATTAAATATGGATTGTTTTTACAATGTACTACCAGAAACAAATTTATTGTTGCTTATGGAGTTCATTTACTTTCAACTATTCTTTCATGATGAACATTTCTAAAATTAGATTTTCTTAGGACAAGAATTTAATGACAGAAAATTTGAAGTTGAGGTTAAACTTGTCACTTACATATCCATTCAAAATATAAGTGTCACTAATATTATAATTAGTAATGGTATACTTAATTTTGCTGCCAAAGGAAATTAAATAAAAGCAAAAACCCACATTATATGTAGAAAAGTCAAAGGTCTATTGAAATTGAAAAATTTGAAAAGTCTAAAATTCTGTCAAAGAAACTGAGCTTTATTAATGTTTATAGTACAATAGAGTATAGTTTTCTGTACATTTTGTGTTTCCTGCATATATATTTTTTAAAGCAGTTTCACTCATCTATTTTTTATTATCAAATGTTTAATGCTCTTAATGCTGAAACCTTAATCCTAAAGTAGATTTATGAAAGTGTATATTTTAGAAATAAGCTTTTGTAAATCTACAATGGGATAAATATCATCAAATCTTTATGAAACCTAATATATCCTTTCATAAAAAAAATTAAACACTCTTGTATGAGAAAGTATTCTTCTACAAGTCATTATCATCTTCCTTTAATTCAATTGAAGGAAAGTCTCATTTTTTATAACCCATTTTATTGTAATTAAAATTTTATTACTATAAAATGTATTGGATGGTTCGGAAAGAAATTGCATTTTTTCCCTATAGAGGATTTAATTGTATTTTTTTGAACCCAACTTCACACTTAATCCGCATAATCATAACATGTTTTGAGATGTGATATAACAAAGCATGTGTGTGAAAAAGTTCAATTAATTCTACGCAGTAGTTTTTGGGTGGTGCACTCTTAAATATGGAAAGCAATAAGTAGCATTTTCGTCATATTTTACTTTTTTACTAGAGAAAAAGTACAAATGCTGTTCAAGTCAGAAAGAAATTAACTGATATATGAAGAAATATTGACAGTAAATCAGTGCCAGAATTGGATTGTAAAATTTCAATCCGTCAATTTTTATGTCAAAGGTCACAATGTTCCAGAAGGTTGGTTGAAGTTGATAAAAATACGATAAAGGCATTAATTGATGCAAATCAGTGAATAACAACACGTGAGATTGACAAGAGGTTAAATCTATCGAATTTAACTGTTTATGACCACTTTAAAGCCTGGGTTTAACCTTAAAACATGATATATGGGTTCCCCAGAGAAATTTGTGTCATCGCATCGATATGTGTAATTCACTTCTGAAATGTCATGAAAATTATCCCTTTTTGAAGCCTGTCATTATTGGAGATGAAAAAAGTAATGCTATCTGTTTGGTAAGATTTTTAAAAAAAATCGTTTTTAGCTTTTATTGGATAACACAACAACTAATTCGGAATTCTATCAACAACTGGACAAACTAAATGAGGCACTTCAACAGGAAAGGTCAGAATTAATCAATAAAAAAGTTATAGTATTTCACTAATGTAATTTGAGACCTCGTACAAGTTTGGTCACTCACCAAAAGCTTTTACAGCTTGAATGTTTTACATTGCCACACTCTCAATATTCCCCAGATCTGACGCTTATGGATTATTATTAGTTCCGTTCATTGCAAAATGTTTTGGATGGTAAAACTTTTACTTCAATTGAAAAGATCAGAAATCATTTGGATCAGTTTTTTTGCTAGTGAAAACCAAAGATTTTATGAGTGTGGAATCGTGCTGTTACCAGAAAGATAGCAAAAGAGATCGGATTGAAATTACTTTCCAAACAACCCAATATTTTAATTTGAAAAAAATTAATTCTTTAACTAATCAACATTCTTTTGTTAATTAACATTCTAATCTTTCTATTTTTAAAGATGAGGGTATAATGTGTGTATATGAATACTATTAATATGAATAAGAATAAAATAATGAAATTTGTCTACATATTCAATATACAACTTTATTGTTCATTTACTTTAAATTTTTATCTTATTTCTAGGTTCTATGTATTTGGAGGCTTTGGCAATCCTGCTTCACATGAATTTCAATTTGTATTTTATCATTTATTATATGTGAGTATTTTATATTAGGATTGTTCACAAATTTTTTAAAGTTTTTATGGAATATGTTATCAATTAAGTGATCCCTTTTTGGCTAAATGTATAGTATTTTAGACTATATTTAAGCAGAGAAATATTAACCAAATATATTAATATACTTGATCATTTAACACATCAAATATATTAAATTTATTTAAAGTGTTTAATTCTGTAGTTCATAGTAGGCTATAACATTATAGATTATAATTTTAGGCATAATATTTGATTATCTGATTGTATCATCAATCATTTCAATATGCATTGTATTTGTTTTGATTCAACTAATTTTTACTTGTTATATTTTGTAATTGCAAAAAAATAAATAAATAAATAAATAAAAAATTAAATGAAATATTGGAAAGATTAAAATTGTTAATCACAAAAAATAAATTTGCATTTAATTTATATTGTAAACCCTATAATTGTTTATGTGTTAAGATATTTCCTTTTTTGAAGAGTATTTCTGTTCTGTGTGGATTTAGACATATATTATTAACTAGATGCTATAATTTCAAGCAGATATCCAGAATAAATTAAATGTGAGTTCCTTTAACTTAAAGATTAAATTTAATGAGAGATAAATATATTTAACTAATTAATGGAGATAAATGTGTACTCTGGACATGCATACTATTATATACTCTTTCTAAAGTTGAAATGATTAAAAGACTATTGATGATACCATGAAAGTCATAATCTATTAATATATTTTACTTTTTATAAATTAGAAATTGGTATTGCTAGCAAAATTTTTTCATCAAACTTTGCTTTTCATGTATGTGATGAATTTTGTTTTTCTATTTGTGTAAATCAATGAGTTGAATGAAAAATATGTTAAATGCGTGATTGAAATGATGGAAGTGGCATTTTGCACATTTTGTTATGTGTATAATTTCTGAATTTTGCTTGTAATTAAAATTTAAATTAGAGTTGATAGCCTTTAGCTTATGTCCATCTTTTAACTTTTCAATCCATGAAATATTAAATTTAGTAAATTCTTGATAAATCATAAATAATGAGGAAGCGAGGAAAGGAAGCTAAAATTATCCATTAGATAAATTTTTATTAACTATATAAATGCATGTATGAACAATATATTTTATTATATCAGTTAACCATCTTATTATAATGTTTGATGTTTTAAATATGCACATGTATATTTAAATTATTCTACAAATAATGAGCTTTTACAAAAATTATTTAATTAAATTAAAATATATATGTATTTTTTAAACCATACCAGTATAATTTAAGTAATTTATGTAAAATTTCACTTTTTTGGATTTTCAAATGTAATGAAAACATCTTTTACCCATTAAGGATGGTAATATGTAACATTTCTTTTAAATTGTAAATTTTGACTTTTTTGTAAAATTGTCTCAAGTTTAATTAAATATGCTTCATTGAAAATTAGTATTTTTTTAAAAATTTTTATATCAATAAAGAAAATTGGGAATTTGAAACTAAATTCAAAATTTCAAAATTAATTCCATAGTAACCTTAAAATTTATTTACATTTTCTTTTTTCATAAGAATGTATGTTTAATTATTTGGCTTACTAACTGTTGATTTATCCATTTATATATTCAATTTATGTAGTTTAAAATTTAGTCACCTCATTTGATTATAAATTCTTTTGTTTAAAAAAGCCAATTTTATCTGAACTTTAAATTATTGATTTATGATATCTTAATATTCAATTTATGTATATATGTATTTATTAAATCTACTCAAACAGTGAAGGTTTTAAAGAGGATTTTATTTACAGAGGGGTTGGACAAATCAGTTTTTTGAATATAATCCACAAAAAAATGAATGGAGTAGACCAAAATGCACAGTAAGTATTTCATTTAATATGTGTTATAAATTGTTTCATTTTTACATGTATGCATTATTATTATTGCCCAGTGTAGACTAGGGCCTTCTAAACTAAACCTTTCCAGTGTATTCAACTAGTGGCCAAATTCTTTCATATTTCACTTTTGGTAACTAAACAATCTTTCTCTACGGCATCAATTGTTGTTCATACTGTTGTATTCACTAGCTGGATATTTTTCATAATTTAACTAAATTACCCACTTTTTTAATATGACAATGAAATAAATTTATTTTCTCATTATATATTTATATCAATGATACACAATTTTTTTAACAATAGAAAAAATTTCACAAATATTTACTTTATAAACATGCTGAAATGCATGAAGTATTATCTGAAAAGACAATACTTCCCAGTTCTTGAATTTAATATAAAAGAAAACACAGTTTTTCATTTCTTGCATAAAATTTACAAAAAAGGATATTTCTTCAATTCTAAACATCTATCACTGCTTTTAGCTGCAAAAGTAACATTACAGATATTTTTATTTTTCTTCACTAATTTCATTTCATATCTTAATTGCAAAGAGTTGTGCAATTAAGATATGTTATATTTTATATTTCTTCACTGTGCATCGAAAAGCTACTGTAAGGAGAATTCATTATTGAGTACATGGTCATGTTTGCAGTAGCTAAATCAGGAGGAATGAATATTTTACCTTAATATTATAAGCTTTCTTTTGCCATCCACAAATATAGCTCTTTTATACAGTTTTTTATTTTTGACACAACGTTTTATGAAATTAAAATAATTATAGTTGACATTGTTTGTCTTATTTTATTTCTTATCTAAAAAATGTTTAACTTTTCCTTTTGTCTGATTTAAAACATAATATTTTTAAGGGTGACTTGCCATGTGCTCGAGCTGCTCATGCTGCTACAGTATTAAAAGATAAAGTTTATATATTTGGTGGAAGGCATGATTCTTACAGACTTAATGATTTACATTGCTTAGACATGACTACGTGGCATTGGAGTGGAGAGTAAGTTCCAATTGAAAAAATAATTTTATTTCAATTTGATTGGAATGTTTTGAGAGATTTTTGTGCTAAGTAATTTTGGGGTCAAATTTTGCTTTCAAGTTTCTAATATTCTTGTTATGCAGTTATACACAATATGTTGCATTACAAAATGTGAAAAACCGTTTTTTTTTTATTTCTGTCTGTCTGTCTCTGTGTGTGTGTGAAAGAGAGAGGGTGAGAGTGAATGAGAAGCCTAACAACATTAGCTTGGCTAAAATGTAAAAAAAGGGGTGGGTACTTAAAACCACAAGTAAAAATGAAGTTCATTACTGATATTTTAAAAAAATAATTATACAAGTTTTTATTGTTAGAATTTTTTTAGATTACATATTTATTGATTTATACATTTATCAGATCACTAAATTAAGTTTGATCCAGAGAACTTTCTATTGTATGTTTAAAGGAAATGAAAAATTGCAATGTATTCTAATTTATGATAAAATATGTTTTATCTAAATACAAAAATGATAAAACAAAATTTTAAATATGTTTTAATGAGAAAATTTGCAGTGAGGGAACATTTAGTATGACAAATTAAGTATCATTTGAAAATTTTTTTTTAATTATGGATTTAAACACATGTTCAGTAGGATTAAACAACATTTAGCTCCCCTTTCTTAAAAAAATATCAGTTTCTCTTTGTTTTTTATATTTTTATCACCTAAGTCACTTTTTATAATACATTATTTAAAAGAAAAAATATTTTTAAGTAATATCAAAACATCCATATTTTTTCATGTGACTCTAGATTTTTATTTGATTTGACTTGTGGAAAATTTTCATTTGAAGATATAAAGGTATTTACATGTCTAAATTACTAAACTTGAAAGATAATCAATATGATTACTTAATTTGAAGAAAATTATGAACTATTGTTCTAAATTTATTGGATATATAATTTGAAAATTTCACAGGAATTATTTCATAAAAAAAATTTCAACTAAATGGATACTTTTTGATCTAATCAAACATTTTTTCCCATACAGAATATCTGTGAAAGGTCCAGTTCCTGAGGGTAGATCTTGGCATAGTTTGACTGCATTATCTCATGGATACCTCATTCTTTATGGTGGTTTCAGCCAGAACAATGTTGCTTTGAGTAAGCTTATATTTATAATTCAGCTGTACACAAAGACTTCATACTATGAAATATTCATATTATTTATGTATATTTCCAGAAAATATATTTTTATATTTGATTGTTTGATATTAAGTGTTTCATTTATCCATCTAATAAAAAAAAGCTAGGAAAAGCTAAATTCTGGAAACCTGTATGGTGATATTGTGCCAAATATAGGTTTACATTACCAGAATGTATTCTTGCAGATGTACTTGATGTGAGCCTGCTCGATATTTGTTTGGAATTTTAGTAATCCTTGAAGCGTTTTTCAATTATGGTTGAAATTTAAGTGTTTGAAGTTATATTTTGTTTTAAAAGTTTATATCAAATTGAAAATTTTGAATTTTAGTATAAGTGTTGGATAGTGATAAATTGAATTTGCTTTTATTAATTCTGCTAGTGATGAAAGGTTAGTGCTTTTATTTTATGCGTTATTTGATTAAAGATGCTATTGTTTATTATAAATTTTGTAATTTATTGAGTATTGGGTACAAATATTTTATATATTAGGTTTGGGAAAAAGTAATCCATCATTTTTTCGGTAGACGTCTGTAGTGATCGATATTTCGTAAGGTATCGATCAAACAATTTCAGATTTATGCTCGTTGGAAAGGTGACATTTGACACTAAAATATTCTCTTGTGGTTTTTTTGTTTGATTAATTCAGTTACGAGTACAAGGTTTTAAAAATGGAAGACAACAAATAGAAAATTCGATACATTTTCGTTTTTCTCTTGTAAAGGTGAAAAAGATAGCCAGGTGGCTAAAATTGTGAAAGATGCTTATCGTCCTATATAAGACTGTAACAACCAGGTACGTACAATTTTTGTTTCGTCGATTCCATTCGGGTATTTTTGATGTTAGAGATGCACCTCACATGTGGATACAACATCGTCGAAAATGTCTATAAAATTTCAAAAATGATCGAAGTTAACCGCATGTCAGCAGTCGTAACACGCAAGATAATGGATTTCTTTTTCCCCAAACTAATATATATTTAAGTTTACTGTGAATTGCATGCTTAAATATGAGTTTTCATAAAAAATGTATATTATTTATGGTAATTGTTCTAGCTTAATTATCCATATCTCCAAGGCAATAAAGCTAAATCCATTCCTTTTTTCCCAGTAAGACTGCATTTAATCTGATATTTTTAGGTGAATACCACTGCCCTTTTAATTATAATCCAAGTTTTTGTAAAAATGTATTTTTTATTATATTTTTAATTTTATTGTCTGGTTGCTCTTTGTGATAAATTGTTACTTTGAAATATTTTTTTAAGTGGGTGATATTGCCTGGTTAATTAAAATCAGAGTTTTCATTAAAATGTTATGTTAGTGATTCAATTTTATTACCCAGTTGTTTCTCTTTCTAGACTGCATTATATTTAGCTTATATTTATTTTTTGAATATGTAATATTTGTAAAATTAGTTTCTAGTTGTTAATATTTTAATGCTTTTATAGTAAATAATTGCAATGAAATTTTGAGATTTAAAATATCACGAAATTGGAACGTTTAAGTTTAGGTGCGATCAGGATTTTTAAAACCAAATATTACGCAAAGTGATGTAATTTAAATTGGCAGGATAATTGAAAATTTCGCTAAATCCATACTGACTCTTAAGAATTTACCAAAAATTCAATATGTATTCATTCATTAATGTATTAAATTATTAGATATATTGAATATCCCTGACATGGGTAATCGAAAATTTGAGTTAATCCTAACTAAAATTTTAAGATGTTTAATATATGTATAATGCTATTTTGAGAATATTTAAATATATTGAATACAAATTTATTTTATAATGAAATCAACTTATAATAAAACTTCTGATATCTCCAGAGTATGTTTATCAACATACCATTAAGTCATTTAAGTAGTTACTGTGTTTGAATATTATATTTTCTGGTCTTTATTTTTGTTTAATTATATATTTGCTCCTTATGCCTAGAATCTGCATTGCATAAAAAAATCATATGTCTTTATATATTGTAACATTCATTCTTTTCTCCTGACTCCAAACATAGTTTTTATTATAGTTAGTTCATTTAAACCACAAATCATGATTGAATCAATTCTTGTGTGCAAAAAGTAGTGGCAAAATTTCAAATAAAATGGTCTTATAGAAAATTTAAGAAAATATTTTTAGAAATTGAAAAGAATTTGTGAAATTAATTAAATTGGTTTTATTCTAAGTAAAATTTTTTAGTATTTTCTATACATTTTTCTAGTTTCATTTAAACATTTTGTTTTTAAAATTGGATATCCTATGAATTTAGACTATAAGAATTTAATATTAAATAAAAATTTTACAGATGAATCTTCAAAAATATTGTTTTGTTAAAATATCATTAACATTTTCTAATTTACTACTTTACTTTGACAAATCACTGAAAATGGTTATTCATTTATAAAACTAGATTTGAAATTGTTTGAAACCATTATTTTTTTAATTCTTACTATTGGTACACATTCTATTTATATCTTATTCAAGTTTTCAATTTTTAATAAAATACTTTTTTTTCTTCCACTCAAGTTCAAATACATTTTTTAAAACTTTTAGTGAATGACATTTGATAATAATACAATTTTTTAAAATATTAGTTTATTTAATAAATTGGTTTTAGTTTTATATGTGAGAAAAATATACTATTGTGTTGTGGTGTCATGTGTTGGCCTTAACAATTACTACCTGTGTCTACGTTTGTTAAATTTTAAATTTATTTATTTTTGTTCTTTTATAAATGAGTTTATTTCCTTTGAAAATTCAGCCTTTTTTGTTAGAAATAAATCGGTGAGAGAGATGGAAAGTGTGTATGCAAGACATGGAGAATTTTGCTAATTTGAATAATGTATGAAAATTATTTATAAAAAAATCTTTCTTTAATGAAGTAAAAAAAAAATTGTCTTGCAATGGCAAAGTTGGTAGAGCATCGGCATAGAATCTTCATGTTTCTGGTTTAATCTCGTCAAATCTAAATATACACTAAACATTAATGGTATTGACCGTTGCTTCACAAATAGACAGTGTGAAATTTAATAAAAATTAAAGCTTTTCTGTGTTAACCTAAGTAGGAATTAACTTTACAAAAAATTTTTATATATTAATTGTTAAATTATTAAAGAAAAAATTATTTGGAAATACTCACAGAAAAAGTTGCTCCTTTGAATTGCTTAGACAAACATTTGATTTTCATGTCCTTACAAATATAACAATTCTAAAGTGAAAATCGTGAAGGTATTATGATTGATTAATTATTTTCTTTGAATTAAAATTTGTAGACTTTGTAGAAATCATAGTAAATATGTGAACACATGATTACATGCACAGTAAATTGCAAAATCACTTACATGTTATTTTCGAAATATTGTATGTCATGGATATTACTTGTATGTCAGAGTACAATTTTACAATAAGTGTACTAAAATATGGAGAGACAAACTCGTCTGTTTGAGAATGTCTTGTGTTCATTAAAATTTAGACTTCAATTTGCTTCAGTGTAATTTGTTAAAGAAATGAAAATAAAAATTCAGGAAAACGTTAATGCTATTTATTATTAATTTTTTTTCTACCTAAATTTTATTTATGTTTGTAATTTCAACTTGGAAAAGTTATTACTTATAATTATACTATGATTGTTTTTAAAGCATCTGTATAATATATAAGCTGCTTTTATTATTAGAAATAAAAGTTGTCTCTTAAATTCTATAACAAAATCAACTTTGTTGTATTGCTTAAAATTTTATCCTAAATTAATGCTTAAAATTATATATATATAAATGTTTTTTATTATTTTATATTTTTATTATTATTTATTATTTTATATATAAATGTTTTTCAATGTTTATTATTTTATATATAACAAAATCAACTTTGTTGTATTGCTTAAAATTTTATCCTAAATTTGCCAACTTTTAATCACTACTATTATTTTATATGTTTTTTTCAATGTTTATTATTTTATATGTATCTTATAAATATTTTCCCCTGTGCTGGTTCTTGTAATTGTGTCAGTACAAAATCTTCATAAAATAACATCACTTTGTTATATTAATATGATTTATTGATAATAATTAACATTTGTTTCTCAATATCTTCTTTACTTGAATTATTTATGCAGAAGAAGAAAATAATTTATCTTAAAATTACACTTAACATAGGAATGTGTCTATAAGTAAAACCAGTTTTCTGAAAATAGAAAAGAAATAATTGCGTATGATAAATTTCTCACATTCTTTGTCAAAGAAGTTTTTTAAATTAAGAATTATATGTATCTGTAATGCAACTTTTTAGAAATGAGTATATATGTATTTCTTAAAAGTTACCTGTTAATGTTATTGAAATACGTAAAGAATATATCTTAATACATTGGAAGAAATAGAAAGAATAAATATTATGTCATGATTTTAATTAATATAATCAAGATATTTACCGAAAAAGTATGAAAGCCAAAATACTTCCATTTAAGAAAATCATTAATGTGATAGAAGAAAGAGCAAATACCTCACATTAAAGGGAAATTTGTTCTGATTAATTTTTAATTGATTATTTTGATATTAGTGAACTATGACTTGTGTAAAAATCTTAATACTTAAATGTTCCATTTTTAAATTTTTAGTGTTTCTGAAAAATTAAAAGCATGTTATATATAAAAGTTAGTTTTAATTCTTGTTAAGCTTTAATTAAAAGGATTTGTGCATGTGGGAAAGTTTATTAATGTTATTCAGTTTATAAAATTTTTTACATACATAAAATTTATTAATTTGTCTTTAATTTTTCAAAATTGGTTCTATATTTTGTTTTACCTATTTTTATTTGTTTAAGTTTTGCCACATAGTATAAACTTAATGTTTTTAAATATTAAATTTTATTTTAATATTTCTACATGTTCTGGCATTTGGATAATTATTGCTAGACAAATACCATCTATGATGGAGATACAATCATAGTATATTTCATTGTCATTATGTTGTCACAATGTATATAAGTGCTGAAGGCAGTAATTTGCCTTATTTCTAATGCCTTTTCTTTTTAACAAGATAGACCAATATTTATGAAACAACATAAGAATTTTTGTTTTAATTTTTCCCCCCTTTTTAGGTGATTGTTGGATGTTTGACACTAATGCAGAAATTTGGCAACCAATAGAACTACCTTTCCAGAAACCTCGTCTTTGGCATTGTGCATGCCTCAGTATATTTAATGAAGTGCTAATATATGGTGGTTGTTCTTCAAATATATTAGATTTGGATAGAACTCCTGTAAGTTTAAAGTGTAAAATTTCTCTTTTAAAAACATTTTAAATTGGTGTTTTAAATTTTTTATTTACTGCCACTTTTTCTAGGAACAGGCTACAGAAATGATCATTGTTAGAATAGTACCAAAAGCTCTCTTCAGGTATAGAAATAATTTATTATTCTTAAAAATAAATTTTTAATGTTAATCAACTATTTTAAATAAGCATCAGTTTAATGTTCAATATTTAATGAACAATTTAATAATTCTTTGATTGTTATAATGATTAGAATGGAGTATTGAAATGATTCATTAATGGTGGAAAATACAAATAATTCCCAAAACTATTTTGTTTACATATGTTGTAGGAAAACCTCCATAATAATTTTAGGTCAATGGTTGTGAAAAAAAAAATATTGAGTCTGATTTTAAAAGATTGCTATATGAATAGAGAAGCACTAGTATATCAAATTTACACTGCAGTAAAAATAATTCAATTTAAATTTGTTAACATTTTTTATAATCTCTTTATTGTTTTTATCTTAATGCCATTCATTATTACACATTTATATAATATGAAATTAATATTAAATGTTTTAAATTATTTTATTGTGAGCTTTATAAATATTGCATTTTTTTTTTCACAACCTTCGCATAAATGTGTGTATTCATTATCATTGTGATTGTATTAATACCTGTTCAAATCAAAATGTAATTCTACCTTGTATAGATTTTTATGTATTTGCTTCTAAAAATTGTAATGCTTCTAAAAATTGTATTTGTATTTGCTTCTAAAAATTGTAATGCACATTTCTAAAATTGTAATGTGCACAATTTTTACCATTTAAAGACTTTTCTTTAGATTGTTAATACATTTAAAAAAAAATTTTCTTAAATGATTTAATTTTAATATTTTTTATTCTTCTGATTACTTTTTGTGCCACGAGGAAAATAAACAAATATATTTTTAAAACATCTGTTGGACCTGACCTTTGGTTTTCTAATAAATTTACTTTGTACATTAATAACTAGATTAGAAAAGTTTATTTTAAAATATATCTGCAAGATAATGGTGCAGTAACAGTTGCCAAATGTAAATTTACTAATAATGCTGATATAAGTTTATACTAAGGTATTGAATTTCTAAAAACTTGTGTTATTATTGAAATTATTTATTGCAATGAAAGATAAATGGTAGATGTAATTCAATGGTAATGATATAATTCAAAAGAACAGAAAAATATGAAGAAATCTAATATTCATATATAGAGTATCATATTTCTTGACAAATGAAATGACTAAAATATATTTTAAAAAAATTATTGGTGTATAAAAATATATATTTATGGGTCTTCTTAGAAGTAGCTAGCATTTTTCTGCTAATGATGAAGAAACAGTGATTTTCTTTAATAAATATCTTATTTTGTTCACTTTTTTTCACCACTTTTAGGATTCCTCTGAAAAATGCCTTTAAAAGTGTTGCATCATATAGGAGCAGTATCTCCAATGAATTAAATTAAACCAAAAATTATTAACTCCAACACTTTTTGAATTATTTTTTAACTCTATATTAAACTACTAAAAACTACTTTTATTTAATTATAATTCATTATGTGAAACTTTTTAATTTGAGAGTTTTCTGTTAATTACTTTATTTTGATAAACTAAATTAATTGGTGTTTTGTGGAGAAACTTTGTGTTTAACTAAATGAGTATTTCTTCAAAAATAATAAATGCAATATATAACAGTTGAAGAAGTATTGTTTTTATTTCAGACTTTGTTTAGATGCTCTGATGGCCATACCTCAAAGCCGTTCATTATGGGGCATTCTTCCTCACGGAATACAGCACTTGTTACAGTTGAAAGGTGGCAATATACCATCCAGAAATGTGATTGGTTCCTAAAGAGCTAGTAATGACTTCTCATCCAAAACATTTTCATAATCAACTGTTTCTCAGCCTATGTTGCATGTGAAATATTGTGTAATAAAATTATTCTTATATTTATGAAGCAGAATCGCTATGTTTGCCCATAATATTTGTATAAGTTTAGATTATTTAAATTTTTCTTTCTAAAATGAAAAATATTGTCTTTTAACTTATCTTTTTAACTTAGCAAAAAAATTCTCTGTACATCAAAAGTTAATGAATCAGCAATACATTCTGTTGGAGAGAATTTCTCTCTATTAAAATATTGTTTTACGATTTCTCAATAGAAGATAAATGTTAATAATATTACTGCAGTTAATTCCTGTATTTTCTAAAACTCTTTCAATATTTTAATAAATAGCTCATCAGCTATTTCCTTTTTCTTCATTTCCAAAAAGAAATAATTTTCGATTTAATTAAAGATTTGACCTTGTAGAACTATTTTGTCTTGTATCAATACTGTTTAAACTATACAGTATATTATGCCAGTGTTTCCCAACCTTTCTCATACCTTAAATTCCCCAGAACCATAACTTTTTGTAAGTTCCATAAGACATCAAATGCATCTTATGTATAAAATAACAAAACTACACAGACATATAACTGATTATTAAACTTTATATGCATTTATTTTAAAGCCACCGAGTATTGAAATATAAAGAGATCAATTTCTAGACATTAACAGTTCTTCTAATGAAATCTTTTCAGATATTTGTGCCTTATGCATACGATAGCTGAAATTATATTAGGCAAGGCCCAAAGGGTGGGAAACAGATCTTTATTGTTTTTATAGAAATTTCAAAACATTAGATTTCAAATCTACCTGAAACAAAAAGAATTCGGAACTCATTGAAATGAATTAATAGTATTATTAATTCATTTCAATCATCATTATGCAACCTGGTAGTTTATCAGCTTTATGAAGCTTGGTGCTGTAGTTGTACTTTGTGCTCCCAAGGCATAGGTTCGAGATTTAATCCATGGGCTGAGCATGATCTACTCGGCTTTACATACCTTCACTGGGTCAATAATACTGATTACCAAGCATGCTTGGATCTAAACACTGGGTGTTTTGCATCGGGCTGATTACTTAACTAGGATGTATGATTTGCACTCCAGGGTCCTCTGTCATGAAAACAGGTAAAGGCACTGTAAGACTTAACCCCCATATTACCTGCCATGCCATTATCAGTTTAAATTAGGATCGTGTTTTTCTTTGTAAAATATTTACATTGTTTTATTTGAAAAATGTTTTCTTGTCTTAAAATTTATATTAGTAAAAATGTGATATGTTTAAAAAAATTTATTTTATTTATGATGCCAGTAACTTTAAATATTTTTTTATGATATTACAAGTGAATAGAGTTAATAATTTTACTCTCGCAAATTCTTAGTGTTATTTGGTATTGGTTGGGAAACACTATTTTGTCCTATATATTGGTTACTTAAATATTGGATGTGAATAATCATGATCTGAAGTACAAAATTTTATTTGTGATCATTAATTGCTATTTATTAGTATTTATACAACTGTTTGATATAGTAATGAGAGATGGATATAGAAATGAAATTTTCTATCTTAGCTTTATATTTTGTGATATTTTTAATGACACATTGTGGTTTTGTATAGATTACTGATTTCTATTATGTGAATATTTTAGAGGACTTTCTATAAAAATAGTATCTCAATACAAACAATTCTGAAGAGTTTTAAGTTATATAAAGCTGAACAATGTACAGTTAATATTGTTTGACTTTTAAAAAACTCACTTCAAATGTGTCTGATCATATTATAAATTATCTATAAATTAAGTTCATGTTAATTTGCTTCATTTATTTAAGATTTTGAGATTTTTAAGTGTTTCTATACAGAGTCAGATGCCTTAAAGCAGAACTTCACTGTTGAGATATAATCTTTAATTGGAAATATAATATCATAGTTTTTTTTTAAATCGGAAATATTTACTAATAATATCTCCCAACCACTCAGATAATTATATTATCCTATGTATAGTTAGTTTCCATGATAAAGACATAAGTTAACCAGTAACTGTCGTTGTTTAAAATTAAATCATATACTACTCAAAAGTTAAATTTGTATTTTTTTCTTGAGAAATATTACTAAATTATTGCTAAAAAATATTTTTATATTAAAAATAAGTAATCTCTTTTCTTCCAAAATTTACACATTGAATTATAATTTTTGTATATTAAAGAAATGAGTCCAGTCATTAAATGTTATTTTTTAGTTACTTTAACATTAACGATTTGTAGTTTCAAAAACTATTCTGAGATTTTCAGGAGCCATGAAGACAAATTTACAGTGCTTTTATTCTGAAATAGTGTTTGTTAGATAAAATTACAATTAATTTGTTCTGAATCCACTATATCATGAAGCAATTTATATCTCAATTCATAAAAAATTTGGGGAACTAAATAGTGCCTCTCAGTGTAAATATTAGTTAACATTTTTGTAAATAATGTCTTAACCACTCGTGCTGGAAAGAACTGCCACGCACGTCGCAATGCTTTTGTCACAGAATCGCTAACGATGTGGTATGTTCGTCGTCATTGCAAATACATATATAATGATAATGTATATAATAGCGAGTTACCCTGGACCATTCCGGTACATGTGTTGGTGAATTCTTTGCCAGGGCAAGTGGTTAAAGTACCTTTCAGATTTTTTTCTATGTATCTGATTTTAGATACTATACATCTATTACTACTATACATATTTATCTAAGGTCAAATACATGTACAGTATTTATTTCTAATAGTATCTGATCATTATATTTGCAGTTACAAAAATACTTAAAATGAGATTACATATTTACTGTAAATGAAGTTAATATATAAATTCATATCAAAATTTTGTTATGCAAATTTAGATGGTCTCTAAGTTTTTTTTAAATAATTATCCTTTGTAAAAGTTTCTTCATACATGTTTTGTAGAATGGGAAAAATCATACTGTTGTACAAATAAAAATAGTTTTGTATGTACTTATCGTTAAGTATTTTTCATTCAAAGAAATTTTGAAAACTATTCAAAAAAATTATAGTTAGTTAAATTCAGAAAAATGCAGTGATATACTTTTTTTTTTATCTTGCATGGAAAAATTATATTTATAATTTCTTACATTTATCTTTCTTATCACATGTAAAATATTAAAATATAAATCATTTAATAATAACGAAAAATAAAAATTTTCAAAAAATTACTTTATTTCAACACACAGACATTACATGGTTCCTTAGTTACTCAGAGTAACAAGTTCTCAGATGAGTAAAAATAAAGAAACTGGAAATTTTTTTTATAATTTCATCTTTACTTCTCCCCCTTTTTATGTTAGTAAATTATGTATATCTAATTTAAAATTAAGAGGCCATTTAAAAAATTGCATTTGATATTTTTTTACAAAAATTAGTCTTATTATATTAAAATGTCTGTTTATTTTAACAATTTTCAAAATCGGAATTATATTTCTATTGCTAAAAATTGAGAAAATAGACATTGCAAATATTTAACATTGAATATATAGAACAAAAGTACATAATTTTATGTTTGTTTGAAATCTGATAAGTTTTATTAAGTATAATAGTCTATATCATTAGTTTTAATTACTTATTAAAAAATGCTTTCTTTCTAATACATTTTATATTGCATTTAGATTTCACTGTTGCATTTCATACTTTAAAATATTTTATTATTCCTTTTCATTTATATAAATTACATGAATGCATATAAATTTTTAGTACACTTTGTTTCAGTTATGAAAAATGTTGCTTATAAAAATGCATTTTTTTTCTTTCTGATAAATCAGTTTATATATAGAGTATCTAATAAACAAATCTTAATAAATTTATTTCAAAAGGGGGCTAGTTGAAATTGACAAACAATCATGATCCAAAAAATTTTAATATATGAAATCATGACAGTTACTGAATACTTTTTCTTTTTTTATTATCTGTTAAAACATGGTTTTTTAGCAAAATAAATTTTGTATTTGAAATAATATACAATTTTTTAAAAATATTTTATTAATAAGAAATATATTGTGTCTGGAATATGTTAAAATGTCTTTTATCCTAAATTTGGAAATTTTGTTCTTGAAACTATATCAAAGCATTCAAATAAAAACTTATGTTTTTCATGGTGAAATCATAAGTTAAAAATAAATATTATTTATGAAATTGTAAAAAAAGTATGAACCATTTATTTTTATGAAACTATGAATTTCAGAACTATGTATTTATAGAATATTAGAAATATCTGAAAGAGAAATTGTTTTTATGTACCTTCAAGGTAATATTTCCAATATTGATATATTCTGGACAGTTTATGTACTTTCAATATATTTGTTGTATTTTTTTAAATGTAAAAATCTGAATTTTAGTTTTAATTTGCATTCTTAGTCAACAGCTTCATGGGTAAAATTATTAAGATTTAGAAAATAATTTCTTAAAATTTAAAAAATAATAAGAGAAAAATACATTTTTTTAAAATAATTTAACAATAATATTTACTTAATGTGTGTACATTAATTGTTTTTATTTAATTGAATAAAACTGATACTATTAATGATTAAAAAAAGATATTATTTCATATATGGTTTAAATTCATAATGTTAAATAAGATTTATGTGAAGTTTATGTTTACAAAAATCAGAAAACATAATTAAGAAAACTCTCAGTTTAAATTTCTTAAAAAATGATGGATTATATCTGGTTAATAGCACAAGTTCAAATTTACCCTCATTATAAAAGCATATCCTAAAGCAACAAAACTGAAATATTTAGTTACTAACAGAGAGACTAAATGTTAGAAACAAATATTTAAAATGTTGTATAATAATATGAATTATGTCCATGCTGCATGCAATTTTTAAAAGGTTTCCCCTCCCCCAATTTCTGCAAGTATGATTTCTCAAAATCTAAATTTGCATGTGTCATTCACACCTTGTGTTACATACCCATTTTTTATCATACCATGAAGATAATTCGCATTCAAATCTATTCTTTTTTTTTACTTATATGACTAATAATTTATTTACTGTGTTGTTTTTCGCTATACATTTTATTTCATGATTAAAATTTTATTCGTGTTGCATTGTACTTTGTAAATAAACATTTGTTGAAGATTTGATTCATAGTTATTATTTACTTCAGTAAGTTCTTATGTATTTTCAGCTATCTCTCTCTATTCTCTAAAAATTTATATAAATTTCAAACCAGCGTAAATGTGATCTTAAAAGAAGTGTCGCTTCTTTCATGTATAAAACTGGAATCATCTACGCTAATGCAATTGAAGCGAATATTGAAAACTAAAATACATTGCCTCTTTTCTATAAGTTTGACAAAATGAATTTATTATTACTCTTGTGCTTGCTTAGCAATATATACATAAAAGTGCATAGATTTTTATTTAAAAATGTGCACTTTTTGTACTAGTACGCAAATAATCTCTTTTATATTGTTTAAAAATATTTCAAATTCTAAATATATTATACAAGACTAAAAATATAAATTTTTTTAATCTTTTTATTTCTGGATCAAAATTATGAATTGTATTTTAAAAAAGTTATTCTCTTTTATATTATATAATATTTTATCTTACAAAAGGCCAAACAGTTATAAAAAAATGAGAATGTTCCTATAAATGGTTTTCAGCTTCTTAATCTTTATCACAATCTTTGAAATCTGGAGGATTACCTAAAAATATTACATTCATACGAATAATTAAAGAAAAATTTCATTTGTGTGTTCATATATTTTATTATCAAACGGATTACACTTAATGTTCGTCCAACATTTAGTGTGACTGAAATCAAAATTACATATACAATACAGTTTTCAAAAGTGAATTTTCACTGTAGAAACATAAGCTTTAATTATAAGGAAAAACAATTATTGAATACAAAATCGGTTCATAGGTAAATTGAATTTTTTTAAAAATTTATTTTGTCTAGTTTACTCTATTACATTATTTTAAATTCATTTCTTATACGTATTTTGTAATGTTCATAAAACCATTAGGAATTTATTTTAAAAATAATTGTCATCACATTTCTACCAAATTTAAGTTTTGAAAAACCGCAGTTATAACTCTAGAAAAACATACAATAGATGCTTGATTTTATTTCCCTGCTAAAAATGTTCCTAAGATATCCTAAATGACTAGGAAAACGATAGATATGTTCCAAAGAACAACTTGTGTACACATTCATGCAGAGAAAATCGCGATCAGCAAAATAATACTAATTATGTTCTCATCTTGACCGTTTGTGGTAGTTCTGTTTATAATCATTCGTGGATCTGCGTATGAACACTTGTTTCCTCAAAATAAGTTAATTGATCATCTTGCAATTTGTTTTTTAAATTGCTTTACATAATAAGAATTACTTAATATAATTAATATTTTCGAAATTTTACGATCACTACAAATATATGTATCAGTTCGTGAATTTATATCATATCCGATTACTGTTCAACAGAAAAACAGCTTATTTGGGAAGCAAAATATCTGCAGCTTTTTTTTTTTTTTTTTTATTTCAACACATAAAGAAACACTGATCACATATATAACAAAATAAAATATTAATATGAAATAAAAATGTTGCACATGTTTTTAATAGAGCTTTTAACACAAAATGATATATGAAGCTTCTATTTGAAAGAGGCCTGCACAAATATTAAACATAGCAAATGATATTTGTGTGAAATCAGTAAAATTCATTGATTTTGTTGTTTCTAATTACACTTGGCAATGCCAAGCCCACCCGCCAAGAGGCGAATGAAGTCGGAGGGAGAGCGTCTTCGATTTTGAATAGAGCGCCCTCATACGAAGGTGGAAGTACGACTTTTGACTCATAGATGGCAGCACCATCTGAATCTTCCAATTTAGATATTGTAACCAGTGAAGACCCGAAGTCTGGCTCCAACCACCCCCAGAGGTATTAATTTGGAATGAGAACATGGAGGACGTTGCAAACTGACAGATTTTACGTGCCCCAGTCGCCATTAGTGAACACGACGGATCATCGGCTAAGCCGGGATTCGAACTTACAACTCTTTGAGAACGACGTCCTAGCCAACCAGGTCACCGTGACCTCTCGTTGATTTTACTAAGGCTATATGTATTTCCAAATTAAATTCAATACTTATGTATTAATCATTACAAACAGGATAGTGCATGAGGCATGGTAATTAGCTCTAATATTTGATATTGTTTAGGACTAAAATGTATGTGTAAAAATATACTTTTTTCGGGGAATTGAAAAGGTTAGAAAAATCTCAATTTGTGTCTTAAAACCTGATGAGAATTGGAGATAGTGTTGTTAACGAAAAGTTTATTGATGTAAGTAAAATCATTTTATCTAAAAGACCAGTTACCTTTTAAGCACCATCCTGGAAAGGGTCCTTTCGGTCTATAGTCTTCTTTCCAAGTAAAATCCTGAGCATGAAAGCTTTCGCATTTTCGTGGTGCTTTATAGATTGCTTCTCGTGGCTCTTCAAAAATATACGGCATCGGCGGAGTAGTATAGTACTGAACTGTAAATATTGCATTCCAAATAATATATAAATATCAGATAATTTAGAAATTTTCCATAAAAATGTGCACTCGATCTTTCACTATATTCAATGTGACACATAATTGCAATTTGAAGGTGTTTTCAAATTAGTTAACTTCTCGAGAATATACGTACTGAAATTTATAACCACATTCCCTGTTCAAGATAACTTGATTTAAGGTTTCAAATTCTCCTTGATTGTAAATAAGCTACATACATAATCATTTTCTTATTTATTTAGAAAATGCATAAAGGTAATGAGATGACATCAATTATTAAAAGTACCTATTGAAAGCTTAGTTTTAGGCTTACAATTTGCGATATTTCAGAAAACGAATGCGTATGTTTCTTTGTAATATGTTTACTGAACTTCTTAGAAAAAATTGCGATTAGTACTCATTCACTAGAGTATCAAAGTTTTCGCAAGAAAATAAATATATTCTTTCTCTTCTAATGAAATTTGGTTGCAATGATTTAAAATAAATCAATACAAATTTTAAAACACCAAGAAACTTACGCATACATTTTCTTTCCAGCCTCCAAATTTATAAGTCGTTCTCAAAATTAATTGAAATCTCATTTTGGTAACATTGTGTGAAGTGTATTTTAAAATTTAACATAAAAAAAACAACTGTGATTCATACTTATATTGCACCTGTTATCGTCAAACGAAATTAATTATAAATTTTGAAATATTTATTTAATTTTAAACATTTATTTGAGGAAAGAGAAACTCAAGTAATCGTTATTATTTTAATGATGTTATTGATCAATGACTAAGGTGATAGAGTATAAATTTGCAATTCACGATGGTAAAATCACCAGGAGTTGCACATATTATCCAATCATTTACATGTATACTGTGTGAGTATATTTAACTCTGCGTATCTGGGGAATAATTGAATAGCTGAAAGCAAAAAACTTAAAGGTTTCTTACTATACGTAATGTATTATTAATCTCCGGAATACAATGCACAGGTAGTGGGTTCTCTTCACGAGTCGTAAAGGATAAAACTTGGAAACATAATGATTTTGTTTCCATTCTCATTCTGTCAATATATTAGTTATTTTATTTTTAACATTATGCCTGAGAGGTTTCTTAGAGTCTTTGGTAGATTCATCTTCATCTGCTTGCCTCTCGAAACACTTCTCAGATTTTAGTGAAGATCACATCCATTGTGTCATACATTTCCTTTCTTTGTAAGGAATGCAACGATTAAAAAAATGTACGATGAGTATAAATTTGGGCAAATAGGATGCTTTAAAGCAAAATTTCTTAGTAGTCAATGTTGTTGTAATGGATAGTAAAAGGATTAAAGTTGTAACATTAAAGAAAATGATTTTATTTTTTAAAATTTAATAACTTTTAATTTTTAAATATATATCAATTTTTTAAGTATTAAAATTGTTGAAATCTCTTTAGTATTTATTGAAAGAATTAATTTTGCTTTTCCTATGAAAGCATATAGTGAAAAGCATAAATATCGCATTTTTTACTTTTATTTCTTGTAACTTTTTGAAAAATGATTGCAATCCAGTTCTACTGGCAAAAATAAATTATATACTTAATTTTTATCACTTACAATTTATGTTGTTGTAAAATACTAGGATTTCCTCCTTTCAGCAATACAAGGGGCGGAAGTGATGACACCTTATATAGTGAGCACCCAGTGGGTGTGACATTGTATCCCCGAAAATGGGTTTTCATAATTTAGAAGCAGAAGACCAACAAAATTGGCCTGATACTCCCAGAGGTATCATTTCATGTGGAAGACATTGCTACTCCGACATATTTAACGTGTCACAACCGCCATTAGTCAACACGACGGATCTTCGACTGGGTCGGGATTCGAATTCACTTCCTTCTTATAGCGAGAATGAACGCCTTATACAACCAAGTCACCGCTGCCTAATTACAATTTTTATTATAAATTAAAGATTAAAGTGAGTCTTAACCTTTTGGGGGCACATCACTCAATATATAGGTAAATGGAAAATCCTGTGTATTTTACAGTTTATATGTATATCTCAAAATCACATCCGTAACAGCATTTCATCAGTTACAGGACTGAGATTTTTATCAATATTTTTAAATACATACGTCAACTGTAAATATTTGATAGGTACTGTTAGTAATTAACGTGTCTTTTTTGAAAATTTAATTTTAATATTGATACAAAGAATTAAACATTAAAAAAGTATAGTAACTATTAGTTAAAATATTAATAAACCATGAATATACAATGAAACTTCACCTGACTGAATGATAATTGCATCAAAATATGTAATAATAAGTAAGAGCATAACATTTTTAACGAACGAATGCCAAATAAAATAAAACCATTTCTAGAGAGCAATGAAAAAATATATAATTCCTTACTCTTTCTATCACCAATTTTTTGCAAATATTAGGTTGGAGAAAAAGTTTTAAATTATTTTTTCGATAGACATCTGTAGTGATCGCTATCTCGTGAGGTATCTATTAAACAATTTCAAATTTATGCTCATTGGAAAGGTGACATTTGACACTAAAATATTCTCTGGCTGTTTTTGTTTGATTAATTCAGTTACGAGTACAAGGTTTTAAAAATAGAAGACAACAAACAGAAAATTCGATACATTTTCGCTTTTCTCTTGTAATGGCGAAAAAGATGGCCGGGTGGCTAAAATTGTGAAAGGTGTTTATCGTCCTATATATGACTGTAACAACCAGTTACGCACAATTTTGGTTTCGTCGATTCCGTTTGGGTATTTGGATGCTAAAGATGCACCTCGCATGGATACAAAATCGTCGAGAATGTCTATAAAATATCAAAAATTATCAAACTTGACAGCATGTC
>JAPDSC010069497.1:26458-40755 GCA_026290005.1 Latrodectus geometricus
TAATAACAAAAAATAGGAATTAATTTCTTAATTAGAGAAATAATTTAAAGAATTAATTATATGAAAAAATGATTGGTTAACCTTTAATTTGATAAATTAAACAATTTATAAATTTGAAAAATTAATGATGTTTATGATTGATTTGGTAACTTAAATAGAATTGCATATTCCATGTTAAATTATATTTCAGACATAGAAACCTAGACTTAAAAAAATTAATGTTTATGTTTACAATGCTGTAGAAGTGTTTTACAGGATTAAAATGCGTACTGAGACAAATGTTATCTAATTTTCAACATATGTAATAAATATGAGATCGACGCTTAAGCTCATTTTTTTTTTACTTCAACATTCATTCAACGCCAATAAAGTGACATTAGTCCGCGGGAGATTTTAAAGTCGATTGTCTTTTGTTGAAGATGAACTCTGCCATCTTCCCATTGTGCCGAGACAAATTTATCAATATGTGCCAATCCTGATTTCAAACTCTTATCGATTTACGGATCCTGAATTCTACAGAAATTTATTCTTGCTTTTCCCTTATGTTTTAAATTTTGTGTAATTCACTGCTGAATTCATATCTCCACAAATACTTTTATCATGACGTTCATAACAATAACGTAACAATAAGTGTCGTAATTGGTGTTTGTGTGTTGCCCCATTTTCGACAGGAAAAGGCAGAAAGAAGGCATCTATTTTAGGGAATTGAATGGTAGATGCCTAAGTAGTCTTCTTTGGTTATTATTTTCGATAAAACTTTTCTATACATTAATTGTACATTTTTAAATTCTAAAAATTAAATTTAAATATAGAATTGATTTAATAAAAAAATTAATGAAGATAAAAATAGTTTATAAAAAAATTTTCAAGCCTAATATTTTCAAGATTGTTCATAACAAAATCGTTAACAAAAGGACCAAATACCTATAATCCTTATGGTATTAAACGTAAATTTCCGATTCGTTTTCATGAGTGAGGTCAATTTTTAATAGAAGATAGATTTTAAAAAATACCTTTTAAAATTTAAAGTTATTCAAGAATCTTAATATTTGTACACACTGTGCTAGTGAAAAATCTCTGTTATGATTGCCCAATGATCATTGTATATTGCAGAGGAAACTGCAGCGTGTGCACACAGAGGGCGCTTCTGACTCGCCTATGCAGCAATACAATTTTCGTTGTGGCAGATGAGTTGTTACTTAATAACTTCCTTGCAAATTCGGTGCACTCTTAATAGAGCAATTTTAATCAGGGATTAGTTTCCTAACTGATTTCTATATTATCCAAATAGGGGTTCTTTATTGACGTGACTTTATTTCCATGACAGTGAGTACATAATTTTAAGTCTATGACTTTTGAAAATACATGAAATATTTTTGACGATATACTTTTGTTTATGATGTTGTTAGATAGATAGTGTCTGTAACTTTTCATGCGCTTATTCAAAGATAGTTTTAGTGAAAATGGGGGAAAAAAATCTTCTGAATTGAAAATTTTTCTAGCGGAGGAATGAAAAGATCTGTAAACATCTTAAAAAAATCTTTTATACGATGGATTTTATATTTAATATTAACGTAAATCTAGAATGATCTTTACACCAGTTTGTTTAAAGATTATTAATTGGAATAACAGTTGAATTAAAAAAGTAAAAATATGTTATATGACTTAAGTCATAATAATTCCAACAACCCAATAACAATTATTATTGGATTCCGAGAAAGCAATTGTAAGGCCTTTCTATAATTCTCTAGCCACAATTTCGAACTTCATTCACTGCTGGATTCATGGAACTTTTTCTTAATGAAATTCTCTTCTTTTCCTTTTACGTCACTATTTTGGAATGATGCCATACTGTTCAAAGAATTTGGCATTAATAAGGACACTCCGTGTATCAGTTCTTTATTTGATTTATTTGTTATCATTAAAATCACAAAGCTAAACTTCTTTTATGAAAATATTGCACCCGAAAAGTCCAATTTTGTAATATTCTCAATATTAGTTTCGTACACTAAGTGAATAACTGTCAAGTAAGAATCTTTTTGTTATTTTTTTGTATTCACCACCCTTTTATGTAACATGAAGCTTTTTCATATCGATTAATCTTTGTGCTGCAGAAAATGGTAAATAACACTTACCTTTCATTTCAAAAGTTTCTCTGTATTTCTTACTAAGCAAACTATTTCATCTGAAATGGATATTTCTATGATTTTGGCTTACTTTATCTTTTGAATTTAGTAAATTATATTTTAATTATAGAGTAAATCAAAACACATAATTTAAATAAATAAATTTGGATGATAATATATATGTATTTGTAAGATTACTGAAGGGATCAACGATAAACAGAAACCTGTAGAAGCGTTTTCTTTAGTTAATAAAGGGATTTCGCTTGTGACTGGAAAGCAGCAAATTGTATTAGACAAAACATTGATTAGACCTATACAGTTAAAATCAGAATTTATTCTTTCATTGATTAAATGTAAAGATTGATGGAGAGGGCTTTAATTCAGATATCAAAATCATCTCTTGAATGTAGTTCACTTTTACGAAACACCTTCTTCTGATATTTTTGAAGATTATTCTTCAGACCATCACTAAATTCCCACTGCAGAAGTGGCAACCGTAATATTTCCACTCACGCAATATTTCTTATTTGATTGATATGGGTTGCCACAGTTATTTTCATTGCTTATGTGGAGTGCTATAACATAAGTTTTACTTAAGTGGTAGCGTTTCAAGATCCCAAATCAAAGGTCCAATGGACGGTCCTTGAGCAGGACAAAGTTGACTCAGTCTTTCATCTCTTCAATGCGTTGGTAAAATTGAGTACCAAGCACCCATAGGAACTAAACACTGGGAGTTTCATATTAGACTGACCATTTAACTGAGACGTGATTCATGCCCTAATGGCTATCGGTCAAGAAAACAGATATAGGCACTGTAGGCTTGCATAGGCTGTCATGCCAATGAGTTTAATTTTGATAATTTCTATATTAATTCGAGGGATTGAATATTTCGAATTCCATATTCAGCTGCCTTATAAGAAATTTGTAATATATATGTTGAAAAATTCTTCGTATATATTTATTAAGCCTACTTCTTAATATTGATTGTTATGTAGACAGTTTCATAATTTATCCGTTGAATCATGTTTAAAAAAACGATAAAATGTTGCACTGCTTCTGTAAGGTCATCTTTATAAAGTTGAATATTTTTGCATATAAACACATCACACGTGTTACTTGCATAATATTCTAATGAATCAAAGTCATCTAATATTTTGTTCTTTTCCTTTTTTCAAGGACTGACAATAGCAAGTAATCGGACCTTCACAAAAAATAGTATTTTACTGAGATTCGGGGTTCACGTTGATTGATAAAACAATCTCTTAAAAATCACAAGACTCTTATTCGTGTAAATTATTCGTTCAACAAGATACAGGAAATTCCAGCTGTAGAAATCCCACTTGCAAAGCTCCATTTCAGCTATTACAACAGAAAATAGCTTCGAAACACTCTGGAGTCTCTAATACCGAAAATAGACAACTTCGTTGCACTAGAATAGCATTCAAGACTGATCGCCTTCACTAATAAACATTCTTCTATGCTGGGCGGTAGTATTTTATATTTGACATTAAGTGAAAATCTAAGAGTTTCGCAAAGTTTTTGGAACGTTTTTGGCTATCTCGCTTAGAATTTGTCTCAGAGCTTCGGGAATAGATTTTTCCAGAAATATTTATTTCTCTCCAAGTCGCCAAAAGGTCATCGAATCACCAAATAGTTAGAAATACCCACTTTTAACGCAGAATACTCCTAAATTTCGAAATTTTTGCCCAAAATCTGAGTATTTCAAACCTGTCTGAAATATTTGAAGGAGTTTAATGCTTATAAATTTGTAACAGTAAGTAGTTTTGTTTCTAAACATTCTTTAATAGCAAAAATGTTTTGTTATAATTCAGGTACAATATCTTGCACCTGAATTCACTTCTCAATTAAGTCCCTTTTAAGTTCAATGAAATGTCTCCCTGGGTATCTATAAAGAATAATTTCAAACGAATAAAAACATACATTCCTTGGGCTTTTTAGCTTTCAGCATCTTGAGGCGAGATTTGAATGCCTTACTGAATGTGAAACACTTTTTTTTCTTTTCCGATAAAAAAATCCGTAAAAAGGAAACACATCCAATTTTTTAAAAAAATTCTCTGGTTGGGACTCATATTGGCCTAACGGTAAGATATTGCTCTTTGTAGAATAAACTCTCATGTTCCAGCACAGCCACTGTCAAACAACGTGACATAGATATTGCTTATCTGCCGGGGTAAGTGCTAGAATTTCCTCCCTTACAATACATGAATACAACCTACTATCAATGAGAAGTCCGCGCCATATTAAAGAGATTTTTAACACCAAAAAGCGCGAAGTTACTCTTAAGATCATTTCTGTATACTTGTTGACACTGGTCAGTTTAATTTTAAAATGACAGTCAATATAACGGAAATAACGTTACGGTTACGGAAGCATTTTTACTATCAATCATTTTCAGATTTCGAGAATTTTTATAATATTGTTTATTTTTAGATTTTACATGGAATTTTCGTATAAATTTTTTTTACAAAAATTAAAGTTTTTACAAAAAGTAAAATATTGATGACGTTTTACATAATTATATTGTGGGAGAATGTAAAAAGAAAAGTGAACCCAACACCTGACATAATTTTTCTATGCATCGATGAAAATATTAAAAAGAGTGGAAAATTCAACTCCGGATAAAATTTTAACAGACAAATAAAACAAGGATTTATTGTATAAGTTAAAATCATATCATTTATTGTAATAAAAAATAAAAGATATTTTAGTTTATAATTTATTATTAACTTTATATTTTTAAAGATATAAATAGTATTAAAAAAGTAAAAAGAAAATATTTAAAACCCATCAAACATTGATTCTAGTGAAAAGGAAATAGCTTGAATATAAATAAATTAGCTTGAATAAATAGCTTGAATATAATTGCATTGAAATATAAATAGCTTGTATGCAAGCTACAAACGATAAAATTTATTCAAGTGGAAATGCAAATTTTATTTAAAACAAAAAATTTTTTCCCCATATTTGGGAAATTTGGTGTTTTTTTTTTTTTTTTTTTTCAATTTATTATATTTCTGGTATTTTTCATTCAATTTGTGAAAGTCAAACTATTAACTGAAATTAGAGCTTTTGGTTTCATTATTTGCTGGAGTGATACGGAGACAGGGTGGGTTGGCTGGTTTGTTTTTGATTATCAGGATAGCGAACGTCTCGTTCTCGGTCGGTGTAAAAACAGAAATGTAGATAATATATAAATTTATGTTTTTGTATTAATGTGTCGTTTAAAAAGAGTGTGTTTTGTGTTATTCAACTATCCTGGAGATGGCAGGATCATGAGAACATCACAAAAATGTATAAAAAGTTTTTGACTAAATCTCAAATTTAATCATTATAAAATATGAATGCTAACTATAAACATGAAGTATATAAATAGTATAGTGAAGTATATAAAACTATTTTAAATATATTTATAATTATCTTAATTTGCTTAAAATATTTAAGCTTCTTATAACTTGTCGTTAAAAAATTATGGGAATATTAATTTCATTTCCTATTTAAAAATAAACTACTAAATAGTAATAGATTAATAAAAATCCTTAAATAATATATAAATTTCCAATTAAGATTTATTGTATATTTTATTTGAATTGATTAACAACTGTATGTAAGAAAGTAATTTTCTATTTGCATAAATCATCAATATTCAATATATAATATTGCAGTTGTTTTAAATAATAAAATTATAAATTTAAAATGTTAAATAATAAATTTAAAACAGAAAATTAAATTAGAAAATTTAAATATTCTTTTCCAAAAAAAGGAAGAATAAATAGATAATTTAGAATCTCAAAGTAAAATTATGTACTTAAATGTAAATCATTTATTATCTAATTTTGATCATTTATTATTCAATGATTAAAAAATCCCAAAATTTTTTAGCTGGGACGTAAACTGATAAATAATATATAAAAAATACTTTGTTAAAATTACACTTTAGAGGGTCCCTTTTTTTATACTATTATTATTATTTGCTTTGATAAAAATTATAAAAGCTAGAAATTTTTTTTAAAAAATGACGTAATTATATCCATAAATATTTATCTAGTAAAAAACAAACTATAGAGAAATTCATGTTCTGTAGTATAGTACAAAATGGCTTAAGTAGAAGCAAATCCGAGCTCTTCCTTTGAAGAGAACCTTATATGAACCTTAAGTTGGGATTGGTTTTTATGTGTGTCATCCAATCAATACTGGAAGACGTTATTGTAAAATTTACCGCCAGAGTGTGGAGTACATGCTTAAGTAAAGTTCAATGAAACTTCTATTGATATTTGCCTATGCGCTGTGAGTATAAGTATTTGTTCGCTGACAGGAACAGGAACTTTTCGGTACCCGTTATGGATTTTGTTTTTCTTTCTATTTGTAAACAGTGGTTTTTCAACTATGAATGGGATCAGGTGGTTTTTTTCTCAGTCGGTGAAATGCATTGAGTAGCATTTTTATATCAAAGGTTTGGGTACAAAAACCTAAAGAAATTGCGTAGGTGTTAGAAGTCTCTGTATTTGTTATTAAAATTTGATGATATATATTTGTAATTTATTGCAATTCATTTAAAAATGAATGTATGGAAAAATAAAGTAGGCACGGCAATTTCTAAATTCGGTTCTGCTGGGAAAGAATTTATAGCTAATTTACGCCCCGATACTTTAGAAAAAAGTCAAATTGAGAAACCAGAATTTGAATCTTTAAGTTTTCTGAGGGATGACAGATATTCTTACACCGACGATACGGAAATCGATCTATATGCAGATTGTGATAAAGAATTCGGTATTCTTACAATAGAAGATGAATGTTCAAACTCAGGTGACGATGAGGTTAGTTTTATCATCTTGTTATAAATTAGTCGTGTAAACTTATGTCTGCTTGTTATATTGTTTTAGTAATTTATTTATACATATGCGGCAAAGGCCATATACTCAATTTTCAGTTATTATATATACAATTTATCATTTTTGGATAGTTACTTTCTATATACTAATATATATTGTAAGTAATTATTCAAACAACATAAACTATCAAAATATACAGTGTATGTACAAGTTTAAATTAAAAATGACAAATCCTACTCATTTGGTTTGGGTTAAATGTTTTTCCATTTCTTATCAACTGCCTAAGTTATGTTTCGGATACCTCAGTTAATTTCTTATGATTTTTGTACCATAAGAAGGCTTCGTGTTGTATTTCTAAAAAAATAATTACAAGTTATTTATCAAAACATCTGTTGTTTGAGAAAAGAATAAAATAAAATGAAGAAATTGTAATTAAATAATACTGCTCATTCGTAAAAAATATATTTTTAATGTTTTTTTAAAAACTGAATAACAATACAAACATCAAAAAATATTTTATTTACTTCTACCATGCAAAGAATATTGCTATTGAGTTATAGTATTACATCAATACTGCAAATAATATTGTTCTAATACTTTTTTCTTAAATAACTAATCAGAAAATATATGTTAAAAAAGTCTCCATATTATATTTTATTTAAATATTGATTCCTTACATAAAAATCCGTAATATGTTTGAATTCTTTTATATTTATAACAAAAATATTTTATAAGTTACTGTATGTAAATTAAGTTAGAAAATAAATCAAGTCACTCAGTTATTTCTATCGACATATGATCCACTGTAAATACAAAACAAAAAGCATCCTAAATTTCCAACACATCATGAATTTCAAATTTCAGACTTGCAATTTATTAAACGTAGAAAATTAAAGGCATACTAACAATAAACAGGAAACATTACTTTATAAAATGTAACAGTTTTGAGTGTATTATTTAAAGGATTTATTTTCTATAATTGTTTTTATTTGGCACTTATGTTTAGCTACTTTCACATTCCCAAATAAAAATAGTAGTCAAATTTACTAAGGGGGAACACAAAATAAACATGGAAAACTAATACCAATGAATCCTTGACTTAATTCAGAAAATGTCAAAATAACTTTCAATTAAAAATAGATTTTGAAAAAATTTCTAATGAGAATTTTATATTTTGATCATAAAATCCAGCATGAAACATAAAAAAATACCCTGAATTTAAAAATATTAAATGATTATTTAAAAAATAAGATATTTTAAATTTAATCTTCTTTTCTCTATAAAAAGTATTAAAATTGTCTCAAGCTAGATGTTACAAATCTTTGTATGTTATCTAAAATATAGTGAATGTTTAATAATTTGTATGAAATACAGATAATGGATAAAAATATGACACATTATTGACTCAAATTTTGAACTAGTTGAATTAATTTTTTCATAAAGCAAATTATAAATAACTAAATATAAAAATGGAATGATGTAAAAAATATGTATCTATCATTAAAATAGTAAACAAAATTATCTGATTTCTATAAAAAAGATACAAAAATCACACAAAAAAATAGTTGGTAATTTTGGCGACTACCTCGATTATAGAAGATTTACGGTGTCACCATAAGGATTTTGTCATTTGAAAGAAAGCATTCGGGTGGAGCCTATGATTTAGCACATTATCTTTGTACTAATAGGCAAAATCTGTTAGAAAAATTAGTTTTGCTCACTTAAAGATTTTTTTTTTTTTAAATTTTGATAAACTACCAAATACTTTTATAAAGTAAATTAAATATGTATTGCTATTTAATGGTATTGAGCACTGTATTTTATACAAAGAGCTCTTTCGAAATGATATAAGGTGTAGGCAATAATTTATAAGATAAATTTATTCATAAAACAGAAATGCTTAAAAATTTATTTTTATTAATTATATATGTATATATTAGAAAATCACAGTTATTTATATGATATCCACTGAATCTTATTATATAATCTTATTTATATGATTTCCACTGAATAATTGATCCAACATGAAATTTCATTTTCTTTAAATAAGATTCTCTTTCTTTTATATCTTTTTCATGTGTGGTAAATTATAACAATCATTTGAATAAATTGGAAAGCACCATAAAAGATCAATGCATGTTATGAAATAATAGCTCAGTCAACTTATGCATTTAAGTTAGATGATTGTGTGTACAACACAATCAACTTACTTGATATAATATTAATCAAATATTTAGTTCCTATTTTGCATGGCAAAATATTTTAAAAGATGAAATCATTAAAGGCTTTTAAAAAGTCTTTAATAATTTCACCTTTTAAAATATCTCGAGAAATAATTCTGGGAGAAATGGTATTTTCTGTAAAATATCCTTTTGTCTGGTTTTTGCTTCAAGCATATTTCTAGGAACTGGTTCTGTAGAAAAACTTCAGATACTCTGTATTATCTTTGAAAATAAATTTTTATACATGAAATTAAATGCATTTTTTAAAATTGTATAGTTCTTGTTATCTCTCTTATTATAGAGACGAAATGATAGAGAAGCGATACGCAGAAAACTGGCAATGGACTCAGATACAGAAGATTACATTTCTGAGAAATTAAATTTACACAGAGAATGTGGTGGCTCCTTTGAACGACTAAAAAACAGTGGAAATTTGCAGATATGTTTCATGAATGAAGCTGCTAAAGATCAAGATTTATCCAATCCAGAAGATGAAACCATTGAGTCTGATCAAAATGCTAAGGTGCTAGTGCCAAAAGTTCAAAATACCATGTTGCCATTGCCTTCTACATCATCCCCTAAAAAAGAAAAGGTAATTTACTGTTATTAAAATTTCTTAAAATGTGCTGACATAAAGATTTTTATATATTAATTATTTATTTTGATTTTCATCATTTATTGATCTTTTAATATTATTGGTCACATTTGAATATTAAAGCGTTATTTTGACATAACATACAAAGTAGTATACATACATATACATACCAAACATAACATACATATTCATACAAAGTAGGAAAATAGATAAATAAATTTATCAGTAAAACTATACTTTAGGGTGCCCTTTGGCGATTTTTTTGGCGCCATTTCGGTTGGTGCCGATTATAGTGCTAACAGGTATGGTTGAACATTAAAAAATAACGCAACGTCCATTGGATTTTCAAATTCTAAAAACTATAAACCAATCAGAGTCTCGACTAGATCTAAGCCAATCAGAACATGATTCGGTTTTGCCATGCTTGGTGATCAATCGCGATCACAACTTGGCGAGAATCAAAGGGACACCCTACAGTATAGTCCAACCAATTTATCTATTTTCCTACTTTGTATGTACAGAACTTTTATATTCCATTGAATGTTATGTTTCTAATTGTGTACTTTATGTATTAAAGCTACTCTGAATGTGTTGTTTCTTAAGCTATCTGGTTAACCATTCGATTAAACTATATACATCCATGAGACCATAAACTAACAAAAAGTCTGAAACAAGAAAAGTGCTTCAAAACAAGTCCTAAGCAGGAAAGCAGATATTCAGGAGTAAACTGCATGATGTTGCATTTCCTGCATATGGAGAAAATCTTGTTGCCTTGGTCAATTCAAAAGCAATTCAGGTGTTCACTTATTAGACTTGTTAAGGTTGTCTGCTTTACACAACTACCCTTAAAAATGACAGAATCTCTTCGTTGCTTGCCATCATATCAGTCATGTATCAGAGAAGAGCACCAAGATGAAGTAATGATGGATTTATCTTTCCAGGGCATCTCCAAAAAAGTCATGGTCTTAGATGTCAGGCCTATTAGAGTTCCCTCCTTTGCCAAGGTATCAGCCGCTTCATCTCCACTAAGGTCAATATGTGAAGGGATCCATTGAAGATACAATTTTAGATACTTAATGTAAATGTGATACATTTAACATTAAGGTCTATGGAAGCTATTGTTAATCATTTGAATGTTTATCACATATATCTTTCTTACACTGAGTGTGTCATATTCACATGTTACAAATGTGAAACTCGGAAAATTCTTAAATCTACCCTGATAATTTTTCATGCAATACTTATTTTTTATTGTTTATAATGGCTGTGATTGAACCTAGAACTTTCCAATCCAAAGAACTCAATCAACTTAAGTGAATTCTGAAACCTTATAAACATCCAGATTTAATGAAGAAATAGAATCCAAGAAAAATTAAACTAAAATCTAAATTTTTTGCCATTTAGCTAATTGCTTATCATAAATATTGGTTTCTTATGACTAAAGAATGAGAAGTTCATGAAAAAATCGTAATATTTGTTTGGTTTTGTAATACATGCTAACTTTGCATAAACAACTAATTTATCCTTAATGCTAAGCCAGATTTGATGTATTAGTTAAACTTATAAGAAATTTTCTTATGTATTGAATTTCAATTATAAGAGTTTGAAAATAGGAAATTTGTAAACAAAGGCAAAATATTGATTGCTTTGGAGTCAAATTGTTAGGGAAGTCATGATCTTACATGTATTCCTGTTAGTTAATGTGTTTTAATGTAAGTTGTTAATTTTAATTTGCTATGATATATTAGTGTATTGTTAATTATTGAGTAATTACATGGATTTTTATTTTTTTGTCAATTTTTAAATTTGTTTTACAATTGGGGCTCATTTTATAAGTTTAATAGTTGCCTTGGTCAATTCTTTCTATATATATATGGCTTTCATTTTTGTTTGGTATGATTTGAAACTGGCTTAAAATTGTCAGTCCCAGTTTAATTAACCCTCATGAACAAAATGTGACAAATCACAAGATGTTTAAACAGTTTGGAAGAAATTACTAAAATGAATTATTATAAGTATTTTTAATTTAAAATTTATAGCATAATTATTAATAAACAATTATAAATTTATAATTTTTGATGAAATATTCATTACATTAGGATTTCAAGACTACCATTAATTTATAATATCGAGAACTTTAGCTGTATAACAATTATGTAGATAAGGAGTAGCAGTTGATATTTTCCTTCTCATATGTTTATTATTCATGACATTCATATTACAAGCTGAAAGAAAAAAAAAGGCTTACAACACTCACATTCTTTTTATTACTCAAGTATTCTAAACTTATTGCATATGTTCAGCAAGATGAATTAAATGTTCTTTCACTCATGCTTATAATTTATTTATTATAAATTATTCAATTATATTATAAATTATTCAAAATATACATGTTTCATTTAAATTACTTACAAAATTCAATCTGTTTTAAAAGCTAAATATAATTTATGTCATGTTTATATATTTTTTTGTGTCATTGTAAAAATATGATTATCAAAATAATATTTCTGTTATTTTGGTATAATAAAAGTATAACTACAAAAATATTAGAAATATTATTTTGATATCATTATTTTTTCAATCATACTTTTAATTACCTTAAATAATCATACTTTAAGGTAAACCTTGTAATATTGTAAATGTAGGAAGGAGGAAAAGTACCAATAATTTGTCATAAAAATTTCATGATTTTAGTCCAAACAAAATTATTTTAAAAATGAATGAAAATTAAAACTAACTTAATTTATTTTTAGATGACCTTGCATGTAACTTTCTCAAACTCAAATTCATTAAGTGTGTATTATGATGAACTAATTATTTTTTGTTGTTTTATTTCTATATTAATATTGGAATTGATTATACATTTGTGCTATAATCATAATTTCAGATGTGAAATTAATATGTTTGGCCGCTTAGAAATCCTTTAGCATATGTAGCTGAATAATTAATAATCTTGCCTGTTGTTCAACAACTTGTGGATTTGAATTCCACTTTGGGCTTGTAGGTTTAGTGGTTTGGAATGTACTTTAAGCCTCCGTCTATCTAATTAGCTCTTGTGTGCAAAAAATTATCATTGTCTGATAACAAACAAAGTTATGATGTATATGTATTTTTATTGACAGTTGGTATTCAAAATCTAAATTCATTGTTTTAAAAATGCTTTATATTTGTGTATGAAAAATTTAATTTTTATGGCAAGATCTCATTAGTTCATTAAAATGATTATATTTTACTCTCTTTTAGGGTGCTGTAAAACCCCAAAGTAATAGTTCACCCGTATCTGTTACAAAGAGACAAAGGCCAAAATTTTTCTTTAATCGCCCACGTAGTTGGCATGTCTCTAAACCAGATCAAAAGCCATTTCCAGAAGAAGATTTGTTAACTCGCCATGTACGCCTCCAGGCTGAAGCAAGAGAAGCTTTGGCACAGGCAAAAGATATGGCAAGAATGCAAATGGAAATTGAAAGACAAAAAAAGAAGAAAAGCCCAATTGCTGATATAGTAAGACTTTCTTTTATTAAAATTTACTTAACTCTTTGACCGCATTCAACCTATCAGAAAGTCATGCATTAATTTAGCCAAAGTTGCACATGACTTTCTAATACATCATTGAAAGAGACAATATTTAAGAAGCAAATTAGAAAGGACACCACCTGACAGTGCAAAGAATGCAAAGTGCCATTGCATTTACCCATCTATTTTGAAGAATACCATACATTTCAAAATTATTAATAAAATTTGCTTTTTGTTATAAAATGAATTTGTTCCTAAATTTTTTTTTTGCAATACTAAATATTTAAAGTTACCCCAATATCATACATATATTAATATATCATGAAATAAATGAATTTTTGCATAAAATATGTTGCTCTTACAAATTACTCTATACCCCAAAAAATTAAATGTGCTCCAAATGCAAAAAAGTATTCAAATAAATGTGCACCCATAGGATTAATGTAATAATCAAAATTAATATAGAAATTTTTAATCCTGAATTTTAATTTCTTTTGTTGAGAATTACAAAAGTTAGAATTTTAAAATGCACAAAATTTTAAACCAACATTATTTTACATATTTTTATATAAGCTAACATATTTTTATAATCAACTCCTATTCATATAAGGTTTTGAATTTGAACTTTTTTGAAATGGTGGTTATAGCTTGATTATTTTGCATTCATAATGTATATTTATGAGTAGAATATTTTTCAGAATATACTATTTAATATGTAATTTTAAATCTGTCAAATTTCTAAAATGAATTTAATATTCCAAAAAATTTAAAATGTCTTAGTGAAATACTCTCATAATATTTGTCCCAAGATATTAAAAATTAGTACTAATTTTAAATTAATTATACAAATTTCTAATGTTATATTTTTATAAAATGTTATATGTTTATATAAAATGCATTAATTAAACAATTTAAAATTTTCTTTTAAATAATTTAATTGTTAGCATGTCTTCCATTTCTTGCAAAAGTTTAACTATGTTATTAAAAAACT
>JAPDSC010069497.1:50755-63608 GCA_026290005.1 Latrodectus geometricus
CATCAGCTTCCTTTTTTTGGTGCTGGTAGCAGTAACCGTAGGTGAGAAAGTTGAGTTATAATGGAAAAACATGTTATTAACTTTCAAGTAAAAACTTTTTCGCATTCTTTGGAAAAATATTTTCATCCTAGTAAACAATGTACTGCACTGTGGGAGAGAGCCTTCTATTAATATATCAGTGGAAAATTTCACTGAGACACTATGTATTATTTGCCAAAAGAAAAAAAAATGTTTAGAAAAATATGCATTCCAGATTTATAAAATGTACTTGTCCACAAATTCGTTTTGATTTTTTCTTTCATTGAAATTTCACATAATTGTAAATATGGATAAAGATGTGCCATTTTTGTTATTTGTATTGTTTTATTCGAAGAGACGTATTTATTGAAGGTATAAATTGAAGTCATTATTCTATTGTGATTATAATATGAATTTTGTTGCTTTAATGAATGTGATACAGTGGCTTGCTTAAACCACAATGCTGTTTTTTTTTTCTGCAATATATTTTTATTGTTTTGCAAATTTTTCATTGTTTTGTAAATTTTAAATTTTTTAGTATTTATTGATGTATTTGTTCTATATTTTAGAAATGTTAATACCAAAAATTAAACTTGTATGTGGATGTAATATAATCCTCACTGTAGTTGGTATTTTAGATAATTGTTTTTGAGCAATATATTTAAATGAAATATTTGATCAAAAAATGCTGTATCTAAAACATAATTTAGTCATACTGTATGTCTTATCAAACATTAAATATTTGTGTTTTTGAATTTGAAATTTGTTTTACTTACTACGAATTAGTTATCTTGTTAAATGAATACTCTTTATTTTTACTTTATTTTAATAAACACATATCTTTTTTCCTTGACTTATCTGATGCATATTATAATGGGAAATAATAATTAAAAAAAAAAACACTCATTGGAATCACAAAAAAAATCCCTTAATTTTTATTAATAAATTCATTAAATAAAATTACTTTTATTTGATTAAGAAATGAAAGAAATTTCTTTATCTAGCTTTTTTTATTATTTAGAAACAAATTTGTATGCTTAAAAGAGAATCACATTAAATATCACTATATTGAGGAAATTACATTGAAGAAATATGAATTCTAAATAGTGATTAATATATTAGATTTAAATATGTACACTTTATTATTTATTTTTGTAAACATTCAATATTCTTCTAAAGTTTCATATATTATAATAAAATCTTTGTGTGTATATAAATTTACTTTTCTTGCTAAAATTTTATGATGAGATGACTACCGAATGATTTGTGTTCTAGTGTTTGGTTCAGTGGTTCGTGTATTTGATTCCCATTTAATGTGTAAATATTTGCGGTAGTTTAGAATCTACTTTTATTAGTAGATGTAATTCAAATTAGCCATAATGAACATAAATTGTACATTTTTGCAAATTTTATTATAGAATATTCTTTGATAATGAAGATTAACATTATTATCCTGATTATAGTGAAAAAAATGCTTATTTACCAGAATTTTTGTACATACTAATATTTATTATTGAATGTTAATCTCTTGTTAGAAACACTACTTTCGATATTTTGAGAAGTAAGTATGTATATATATTTTCTGTAATTTCAAATTTGTCATTTATTTTAATATTAGAAAACAAAGTGAAACCAAATTTTTTTTTTCAATATAAATTATTATACTAAATAAATAAAAATTTTTATTTATTTTTATTAAGTATAATTATGGGTAATCAAAATTTGGGTGATAATTTATTATATTTTTATATAATTTTGGTCTTTTATATTCATATTTATTCAGAATAAAAATTACATGTTACGTTAACTCTATGTATTTTAAAGTTTAAAGTAAATAACACAACTCCTGAACTGCACCTGATTTCAAAATTCGAGAATGCTTTAAATATGAAAATTGAACTATTAGATACTGATGTAAATTCTAGTACATTAGTGTTTTCCTTTGTTAGGAATTTTGCAAAAAGCAGTGTTATCACAGCAAAAATATATTTTAAAGAATCATATAAGATAGAATGTTAATTAAAATCTAAAATTAGTTTGAAAATATAAGCTCAATTATGATTTTGACTATAAACAAACTATTAATACATTGTGTTATGGTTATTCAATAATTAATGTTGAACAGAATCTCATAATTAGTAAACAATGAAATTTTTAAATGTTTAAAATATTACATTTCAGATAAATGCATGAAAGTTATGACTACATCTTTGAATAATAGTTCTCTTTAATCCGTTTCATTTCAAAATTTCTTCAGTTTTCCTTAACTATTTAAAAGATGTTAAAAATGAATATATCTTATCATCCAATAAATGTGTTAAATTTTTTTTATTAAATTTTAAGACCATTGTATATCGTTTTCAAGTTAGTTTTAATAATAAAAAAAGCTTACCAGCAATATCTTTTAGAAATTTTGATGTATCAAGTTTAGTAATATTTGAAAACAAGTAACAAATTTCATCGAATATTCCTAAATGAAAGCTTCAACTTTTTAAAACACAAATGATTTCAAAAGTTCTACCAAGAATTATTTTCCTACTACTTCAAGGAAGCAAAATTAGAATATTAATTAGAAATAGAATTTTATTTTAAGGCAGATTTTTATTCAGGAAGAGCTAATAAATTAATTTTCTTCAATAAAGTATTAGTTAAAATGTTAAATTCATTGATAATGACAGGAAAATGTAAAAAAATAATAAAAAAAAAATTTTTGCAATCTAGGATATTACACAAGCTAGAATTTTATTATTAAATTTTAATTTTGATATAGTTATGAAAGCAGTAAACTATTATTTCTGTTATGTAAATAAAATTTGTCAGATTTTATATTGCACAAATTTTATTCTTAACTTTTAATTTTGCTATGGAAACCCAAAAAAAAAAAAAAACTATGGAATTTCTGTGTTTTAGTTTTTTGTGCTCTTTTGGCAACATTATGTATGAATTCTAATATTTATTTTAATTAATGTTCTCTTATTTATTTTAATACTTTGTAAGTTCTGAAAGTATATAAACATTTCAAAATATAATAAATTTATTCCTATTAAAAAAATTTGACTGATCAAATCAAGTTAAGAAAATAAATTACCAGCTTTAGATGGGAAAAAAAAAAAAAAAAAAAAAAAAAAAAACATTACTAGTGAACTCTTCTTCAAATTTATTTTTTATGTTAAGCATAAAGGAAACTGCATATGCTGAGAATAGTTTATTGCCAGATTGAATTGTGAAATATCCTGCAGAATATTACTTTTCAAGATATTTTACATTTCAATCTGGCAATTACAACTAAATTGAAATGTATTGGGTTGTTCGGAAAGTAATATTGGTCATTCTGATCCAACAGCTTTTGCCATCTTTCTGGTAGTAGCATGATTCCACACTCATAAAAATTTTTGGTGTTTCCTTGCAAATTCTGATCCAGTTGGTTTGACTTCTTTATTTGAAGTAAAGGTCTTACTGTCCAAAATATTTTGCAATGACCGAAACAAATTATCCAAGGGCGCCAGATCTGGAGGATATGGCAGTGTAACCCATTCATGCTGTAAAAGCTTTTGGTGAGTGACCAAACTTGTATAAGATCTCGCATTATATTGGTGGCACACACCTTTTCTGTTGAAATTTATCCAGCTGATGACAGTAGACTTCTGAATTAATTGTTGGATTATCTATTAAAAGCTTATAAAAAATCGATAAATTTAACTTCTCTCTGTGTGATCTCACGTGTTATTATTCACCGATTTGCATCAACTAATGCCTTTATCGTTTCAATGCTTTTATCAGCTTCAACTGGACTTGTGGAACGTGGTGCATCTTCAACATCAAAATTGTCATATAGAAACTTTGCAAACCAGTTCTGCCCCTGCGTACTGTCAACACATCTTCTCCATTCACACTGGTTAATTTCTTTCTAGCTTGAACAGCATTTTTACCTTTTCTATGATAAAAAAAGTTAAAAAATCTGACAAAAATGCTGCTTATTACTCTCCATATTTAAAAGGGTACCAACCAAAAACTACATAGAATTAAACTTTTTCACACACAAGCCTTGCTATACCAGCTCTTAAAACATATAATTATTATGCGGCTTAAGTGAAAAGTGGTGTTCAAAAAAATACAATTAAATAATCTGTCTGATAAAACGAAGTTACTTTCCGAAAATTTAAATTGAAAAAACTCGGATGTGAAATACTCTTCGTAGGATATATCACATTTTAATCAACAGAAAATTAACATCAATTGTAAAATTGGTTTTCATTTACATTTGATAGAATTCTTTGCAAATTAAAAATTTCTTTTTAAGTTGTTAAAATAAATTATATATTTGTGTTTTCTCAGTGTCATAAATACAAGCGAATTAAATCCTTAAAAATAAATACAGTTACTTGCACTCTACCAGGATATTTTTTAAACAATGAATTTTTGTAAATCTTCCATTAAAAAGAAGAGAAAATGAAAAATTAAATCATTCAACATTATTATATGCATATAATATATATAGATGTGATAAGACAAATGTTTACTTTCCTTATTAATTAATATTATATATATATATATATATATATATATATATTCCTTTAAAAATGTTTAAGTATATTAATATTTTACGTTTTTCTTTTTTATTCGTATTTTACGTTTTTAGCAGATTAGTGATAGTGTATTCTTATTTTTAAATCAAACTACGAAAAATAATATAAAAAAATTTCAAATATGAACAAAATATTTGAAATTATTCTAACTTGCATAGTTATCTAATTGTTTTATTATATACAGCAGTTTATAAGCTAGTTCAATCTTTTCTTATAAATATGATTTCCAATTTTATTTCTTATTAAATATGAAATTTTAAAACATCTTTATGACCACAGTTTTTACATGTATGAATATTGATGTCTCCTTGAACCTGCTTTCCATTTTAAATTCCATTTATAGGCACACTCAGGAACATTGAAAATAGCACACCAAGAAAGAAGGAAAGTGCAAGTGCGAAACTTAACGAATAATTACAATGAGATCCGATATGCAAATGATCCAAGTTTGATGCTAATACGCTTAATCAGATCGAAGTGGGCCCTTTATAAACCGGCGCAGAATGGAAGATTCAGAAATGTGACAATTACATGTCTGCGCCAGGAAGACTTTAGCAAAAAAAGAACGCCATGGAAACGTGTGAGAAAGCATTTCGCACAAATAAGCCAATTTGAAAGGAGCTTCATCATAAATTTGTAAGCCGAAAGCTGGTGAACATTCTATGTTGCTCGCCAGGTCAGTCGTTTGGAATGTACCTTTAGAACATAGGATCAGTGGACACGAGATGATACCCACGTGCGGCGTATCGTCTCTGGTCTCTGGGACGATCAGGAGGATGAAGAGCCAGAGGATCGATGGCAAGTGCTCGTGGATTTAGTAGTGAGTCATTCCATAATACACGCAGATATAAGGGTGCCGTTGTTCCACAAACCATTTCCAGACCTTTTACGGGAGTCATATCTGCGAACCAAGAGCCAATTTCGTGTATTGCCTGTAACGCCGCAACATCGTCGATTCCGTCTACAGAGATGCCAAACCCGAGCGACGTGGAATGCCACAGATTGGCAAAACATGTTTAGGAAGAATCTCGGTTCGTTTTAGGGACAGTTGATAATTGTGGTGTCCTGGTGAATGATATACTTCCACCCACATTGTCGTGCAATACATTGCCCCACACAGCAGGCGTAATGGTCTGGAGGGCAATAGCCGATGATAGCTGGTCCACTCTAGTTGTGGTACGTGCAACCTTTAGGTGCCATCGCTATGTTGATGACATTCTTCGACCCTACTTATGCTTTTAGATGATCTTGCATCCGCAATAGAACCTCGAGTTGCTCAAGACTTCCTACGCCATGTTCAGATTCTTCCATAACCGGCCGCTCCCCGGACTTGCGCCCGATTCAGCATGTTTGGGGCCAACTGAAATTCTAGATATCGCCGTATCAATCTGTACATGATTTGGAGATAACTGTTTAAGATTTGTGGGCACATCAATCTCAGAACATCAGATGTCTAATCAACTCGATGCCGGAGCATGTGGTGGCATGTATTGTAGAAGGAGGCGGTCCAACGAGCTATTGAAATTGCACTGTATTTGTATAATTGGGCACACTGTAGTTGTTTAATTGCCTTGATTTTGGGATCAAGTGAATCTCACATTTGTGTCTTGCTGTGCTATTTTTCAATATTCCTGAGTGTACATGAGTAAATTTATCCTGTTCCAACTTTTAGTTAATAATTTAAAAAAAAAAACAGCAAAATTAGCAGAACAAGCATAATATAAATGAGACAATTTCTATTATATTCTTTCTTATTTACTCTTTTCGCGAATTAATTGTTTAGGATTATATAAAATTATTTCTTACATCTTAAAAATCAATCTTTATTTTGAAATTTAAAATGCTATTTTTGTGAAGTATAAAATGGAGTAAATTGTAAAGATGTTGCTTGTTTGAAGTCTATGAAGAAAATAATTTATTATATTCAGATCATTTTTAAGTTTGCTGTATATAAAAGTATAGTAACAAATGGAACATTTAAGTATTAGTAAGTATTTTAGATGAAAAGAGTATCTATGACTCTATTATTTATGTGAAAATGCATAAGAGAATTGCATGTATGCTTAGGTGAGAATCGAAAAAATAAGCACAATGCAATTTCTCTTTGCCTTTTCACATAAAATGGTACTTCATGGCATAAGTAAAAAGAAATGTATTTTTTAAACACTTAAAATAAATTAGATATAAAAGTTGCTCCTCTTAAAATCAGTAGTTTTGGACAAATACGGTTACAGGTTGAAAGTCTCGTGCAGATGAAGTACATGGTCGACTTAGATCATGTTTTTTGAACACAAGCTCCGGTTAGCAGTGACATCCCCATTTCTATCTATCCGACCGCCTCACAAATAGAGCAAACAGCTTCTGTCAGATATTGCGGGACCCAACTAACTACTGTTGCAAACAAGTTAGGTAATTACGATAGCCTGATGTTTGCATAGTTTTTTCTTACTTATATATACTTGTTCTTTTTTTTAAAATAAACTGTAAATTCTGTTGCTATTGTCATTTTTTTATGGTAAGCTTCGAAAAACATAATGTTTCTTAACCTTTGGAGGCCAGTGCTCATTTGAGTCTTAAATTTCATTTTGAATTTACTTATAAGAATATCGACTGTATACTTCTTTACAAACCTTTTCCAAATACTTTAAACATATATAATATCAAAATGAAGAGTTTGAAACAAAAACTTTTAAAAGGGAAATGGAGGTTATATAAAATAGAATAACTTTTTAAAGTATATTTATTTGAAAACAAGATTGATGTCAAAAAATTTTATTTGTATGTACGATTTTTTTTAATCGGGTGTGGTTATTATCCACTACAACTTGAATCATTATAATAGCTGCTCATTTGAATTTCAATCAGACATAAGAGAATAAATATACCTTTTTAAAAAAATAATCAAATTAAAGTTATATACTCTTCGTTGTTTTTCTGCTACAGTGAACTACTGGGCCACCAAAAATGTTAGCTTCCCACCCCTTTTTTTTAAAAAAAATTTTTTGTTTAAATCTAAGAAAAGTACACTGTAAAAAAAAAAATTAAACTTGTTTTTACAGTTAAAAACTTTTTATCGTCGATGGCTGTGACCTTTCACAAAGTGAAATATTTGTCCCACGTGAATAAATTTCAAGTGTTTCCTTTATTAACCAACATAAAAATGAAGAAAAGATAGAGACTGTTAAATATAGAAGACGATATGAGAGCAGTATTGTGTCACTTTTACGACTGATCATAAAAAAAATTAAAACATCAAGCTCTAATTTCCCATTAAAATTATCCATATTATTACATTTTAATAAATCCCTTCATAAACCTATTGTTGTTTTTATAGTACATATTATATTATTTTTTACATTCAAAATTATTATAAACTATTTTACACATGCATTATAGGTAAGCAAACAACTTTAAATTTCTTTTTTTGTGTGACTGCCAGCCACCAAATTTTGAAATTGTCAAAACTGAAATTATAAATAAAATGTGCAGTGACAAAAAAAGGGCTGAGAATGTGCATAATTTTTTTTATAAAAACAATATAATTGCTAAATTTGATCTCCTGAAAATTCAATTTCATTCGGAAATTTAAAAGCAAGAAAACAAATGTTTCTGAAGCCATGAATTCGATAGTAAAATTTCTACATTTTACTTTCAAAACAATTATTTATGCCAAATTTTTTTTTCCTAAACAATATAATATATTGCAAATTCATTTGCATGTTAATTCTACGACATTCATTTAATTTCTAAAAAACCTTATGATATCAAATGTGTGATTGCTAAATTAATTATTCAATTTCCATTTATAAATCTCAATATTACATTTTTAAACGATTTCTTTGCGAAAAACAGCATTGTTCCCCCCCCCCCATCATATAAAACTGCCTTATTTTCTACATTTGTGAATATAACGTTTTCTCATTGTTCCTGATAGATTGTAATTTAGTCATTTCATACATAAGGACTAATATAGTCTTGAACCAATATTTTAAAGTTGATTACTAATCACTACATTCCTCAAGTCTGAGGTGAACCAGTGCTGACCATTTGCCAACAAGCTTGCTTTTTCAAAGAATGAACCTAATTTTTTGAATAACCAAGGGATAATTCTTATTAGAGTCTTCAGCAAGCAAGGATTTAGTTGCAAAACAAATATTTGTTTTTTCTTAATAATTTTAAAAATCCAGAGACACGTTACATAAAAAAAGAGAAAGCAGGAAAGGTTTACTGATAGATAGAACCATGCATTGCAAGAAATTAATTGGGACTTGAAAATATTTTTTCTGTTCTTATCACTATTTCAAATTTGTAGCTTAAACTATACTTATATTAATATCTCAAATAATTATAAAATATACTTATATTAAAATATTTCCATTATATTTAAAAATTATAAAGTAAATTGTCATTTAATAATTTCCCTATGTCTACAAACGTTCCTTCAACAAGAAATAGAATGTTGATAAATTGTTTAAACAATTTCCTTCTTGACCTGAAACTTCATAACACACATTTCTCAATTAAAAGATTTTTAATATTTAAAGAATGATTATGTATATTTCTTATCATGTATAGTTGTCTTTACAACATAAATACAATCACCAATTAAACAAAACAATTAATCAGTTTTTATTTTTTTAATTTTATTTTCAGTTTAAAACATATCAACTACTAAACACACAAAGCAGTTTACACAGCAGTGTGTACATTAATGGCTTTACAATGTAAAACACATAACAAAATTTCCAAGACAAAGGACAATTGAATTTTTATTGCTGGAATGGGGAAATCAAAATCATTTTTTTTATAACAATTAACTCCCCAGAGTTTAAACTTTACAATAAATCTTAAAATGAACTTATAATACTGGAGAACAATTTAAAACATGACAATAAATATTTCAAATGTTGGAAACTTGTAACAAGTAAAATTTAATTATTATACCATACTTACTCATAAGAATTTCTTTCGATGCTAGTATAATAATGAAACTAGGCGATTTTCGCTCCCAATGCTGGAATATGGAATTAAAATTTTAAAACTCAAAATTTACAAATAAAATTATAAAGATCTTAAGAATAAGAAAAAAGATAGAGACTAAATTCACAATCTATAATTAATTCACTAAAATAACGTTTTTACAACTGCATAGCTGCCAACTTTTTTTTTTGCAAATTTTTTCAAGATCAAGAAAAATCAACAAATGCAAAGATTCTTATAAACTTTATATATAAATAAAATAAAAACTATACAAAAAATAAATACAGAAAACATTTTTTTGAGGGGGAGGGGGGGGCTACATCATAGAAAAGTGCAAGGTAGGATGCTTTCTTAAGAAATAACAGAAAATAATTTATGCATGCTACGTCAGAATCTCTTAAAATCACAGTCCCGAGATGTTTCATCCAGTCTTTATATCCACAATTCCTTTTAAGATAAAAACTTTGTACTGTTCTTGCAATAAATACCCAGTGAAGCTCAATTTGAATGTTTTGGATATCATGATTGCTGAAAAGCATCACGGTGCAAGCAGTCACATTTTAAATTGAAATCAGAAATAAAAAAAAAAATTAAGTAATGTAGAGAGATATCACTAAAATGAAAGAAGCTAAAGAGGAAAAGTTGGCAGCTTCGCAAATGCATCACACACTCTCTTTAAAAAATAATCTCTGACCAACACTGGTGAAATTATTTGAAAATGACAATACAAATGATCACAGAAAAATAAAGCCAATTTTTTTTTCCTTTAGAAAGAACATCACAAAAAGAAGAATCAGTACATTTTTTTTTTCCAATATAAAAATAATTTAAGAAAAGTGACATCAATTAACATTAGTTTCAATAATTATTGCATAGATATTCTGAATTTCCCTTTGTTTTGTTAAAAATATATTGCCACACATTTGATTTTATAAATAAATTTAACACATCATTAATAGTAAAATAAATAAAATCCTGTCTGATGCACTGTAAGGCAATTGTACCAAATTGGTGATATATCACAATTAATAGATGAGACAATGGGCACTAACTGGGATTTTTCATATTTCTCCTTCATCCTTTTTTTTTATTCACATTAAAATCATTTGTCATTCACACACAATCCTAATGACACCTTATATTCTTCCTAATCATAATTAGGTTTCGATGATGGTACCAGAAGAGTTACAAGCAGTAGGATCTTGAGTATTCTAAATATTTATACACACAGCATTAGAAATTACAATCAATAGGATTTCATGCTATTACACAAAAAATTAATTTGGCCAAATTTTTATGTTAAAAATATGTATTAGTTACTTGTAAAAATTTAGCTTTTATTTCTGTGCTTTGAAAAATCCTATTAAATCTTTTGAGGCTACATGTAAGTATATACAATCAAAAATTAATTATTTTTATAATGGACTAGATAAAATATGTCAACAAATTACTTTCAGTGTTCCAATTATCATTGGTATATTGTATGTATTCTATAAAATATAGAAAAATGTCATTTTATAAGACTGGCCCTAGCACAAGGTTTGCATATAAAATTCATTATCAACATAAAATTATAATTATAGTCAAATTACAAAGAAATAGCATTATGTTTAAAGTACATATAGAAAAGTATAGTTTTGGTGTCACCCGTAAAATAATAAATTCCAAGAGACTAGTTCTTTTATTTTTTAACACCATACAAATTCAAATCAATGTTTTTGCTAAGTAAAAATCAGTTTATCCGATATTTTACATTTGTTTTCATTAGGGCTCTTGAAAGGAATTTCACCGGAAATGGATCAATCAAAAATTTAGAATGATAATGGTGTTAAAAAGCTTAAATGTCTATACATACAATGAAAAAGAAACACATTTTTACAAGACCTCTCAATTATGAACAAAAATAACAAAATTTCAAACAAACACATAAAAATTGTTGTAAAAATGACTGTTATTCAATTTAAAGTGACCCTTTAATAAATAAAATTTATTTAAGTTGAGATGAAAAATTTATCATCATATAAACTAAAATTTTAAGCATATATAAACCAACTTTTAATTTGTAAATTATTTAATTTCAATTTTATTTGGAATGTGCTAAAATACTGCAATATCACAATGCTTATTTTTTTAATTGCAAAAATAAAAATAACCCATTAACTTTAAAGGATGGCACATTTAACTGTTCATTTATTACTTTTAATTTTTTATTACAATTTCACACATAAGTGAATGTTAAATTACCTGGATAAGCAAGCTTTTTACCATTATAAACTGGGCTTTAAAAAAAAGGTCCACATTTTAGGCAACTATTTTACATTTAAAATTTTTTTCAAATATATATTGCATGGTTTAAAATTTTAAATTAAAGATTTCTATAGTAAAAGTAAGATTGTTTGGCACTGGAAGCTTTGAATAATACAAACTAATTATTTTCCACATTCTGAAGTTATTTAACATCTAAATAATTTGTGTCTAATAAAAAAATTAATAATTTCACCCCCTGACTATGTTAAAAAATGTATTCTATGAGGAGAACTTCTTCTGTTAAATAGTAGGCAAACATATTTTAATTTATAAAGAAACATACAACTCACAGCACAGATGAAAACGATATATTTATATATATATATAGAAAGGCATGAATCAATATTGATAAGACTATTTTTGTAAGCTCTGAATAAAGCAATGTTTTCTTCATTTGGATGTTACCAGAAGAATAATTTTTGACAAAATATTACACGCAAATGAAACAAAGATAAAGAATGCAGTCATAACTACCAACCACTAAATATTTCTTTACATGGAATGATTCATATCCCTTTAGATACTCTGATCTTTATTTTTTTTAGATTCAAATCATACATTTCACTCTGTAGCATTTTAAAATTCACTGGTACTAATTTGTTTGGCTGTCATACTACAATCACCTTTCGCACATTTGAGTTAATTCAATTGGAACTACTGTTATGAATTAAAAATAAATAATATAAAACATAGCATAACTACTTTCATTAATATTAACATAACTAATTTTGAAAACATAACATAACTACTTTAATCTTTAACAGTTTTTAATTCTCGTATACATAAAAAAGCATGATAGATAGATCTATTTGAGGTTTTGAAATAAATATTTTTAATACACTATTATTAATACATTATATATACACATTAATACCTCTTCAACTTACAAAAAAATCCAACTTTTTGTTTAATGGCATTCATTTTCATTTTTAACATGACATTTGGAGAAAAAATTTTAAACT
>JAPDSC010069502.1:0-11175 GCA_026290005.1 Latrodectus geometricus
ATCAAAGGCGAAGTGACGGTTGAACAATGCACTCTCAATGTATGCTACGATGTCCGCCTTCCTTCCTAATGTGGAATAGCCTCTAATGTCATGCGATCGACAAAATTCACGTAGTTGGCCGATGGTCATGCGATGCAGCCTCTGTATAATTTCAAGACCATCGCTGTGATCCTCCTTTCCGGAGACCTTTCTTGGTTGATAGTTTTGATGAGCTTTAGATTGCAAGTGCTTGGCTATACCTGCTTCCTTAAATAACTTACCACAACACTTGATTTTAGGCACCCTCTTTCTTTGCTTGCTGAACAAGTCATTATGGAAACTGGAAAAGCCACTATGGTTTTGAATGAACTCAATCAGTTCCGCCTTCTTAAGTTTCGAGTATCCCCGAATATTATGTTCCCGACAGTAGTCTTGCAACTGCCGAACGGTTTTAGATTCCATCTTTATATATATATCTCGTTTCTTTAAATACTTAAAATATTGAGGGGGTACATTCAATTTTAAAAGACATTTTGATGGCTTAACAACCATGAAAACGTAATCCAAACTAAACTAGTTTGTCGAGTATGCTAAGTACTCCATCTAAATCTTCTAAACCCTCATCTCGTAAATCATCGTTTTCTTCGCTAAAAACTATGTCATACATTTGATCAAGGCAAGCAAGGAAAAATGTCCTCACATCAGCGAATAATCTAGAATGATCGTTCCCGAAATATTCTAGAAGTGGTGTCAAATTTTCACATACATATGCTAATGAACACATTTCCCCACCTACATTAGAATACAGAGCTTTAAGGTTATCTAAATGTGTGTAAATATTTTGATAAACTGAACTTTGCATTCTTTTATATAAGAAATCTTTTCTTTAAGTGATGTTATTATTGAAGGGGTGAAGTTTCTTCGATTCAATTTTAAAAGACGACATAAACACTCCAGCCCTGTGAAAACACAACCTCAATATTTAAAACACATTTTAATCCATTAAAAGGCGATCAAAACTAGAGTACCCTCTTTTCCTCGTTGATAGCATTCATTGCTTCTATTAACTCGTCTTCGTTAATAGTCGAGCCGGCTAAAGAGATATTACATGACTTAAATGTAACCCCCTTTTTCTTCAATTCATCCCTAACTCTAACGAAGAGAGTTTTGGAGTTGGGGTGACAGGGGAGATCCAATAGGATGGAGACCTCTGTATATAAGGAGCGTTGGTGTTTCAACACACCTCTAGCACGAACGTCCTGAGATCTTGTTGCGTAGTAGGGGTAGGTTTCATCATTACGTTTAATAAGAATAAATCGTTCTCGCTTATCCTTTTTTACAGGCTGGGGTGCGCGGTCCTCGACTGAAATTTCAAGCTTCTGTTGGATCGTGTACTTTTCAAGCATTAGATTTTCCATTTTATCTTCGATGTCTTTCAGCTTTAGTTCAAACTCATTTTTGTCCATCGCCTTATACTCATTTACAAAGTAGTTGAGGATAATTCTATTGCATTTGACGTAGAACTGGGGTGAGATCCAAGAAGCGATGTCTAGGATAAGTTCTTGTGGGACATATTGACCTGTGATCTGTTTATTCAGAGGATCGTTGTTCTGTTCTCTTATCTCGTAAAAGCTGCTGTGGGAAAGTCCACACCAGCTTTCACAATATTTGATTAATCTTTTGGAACGCTCGGTTTGTTTCCAATCAATAAATCTTTTCTTACCTCCAAGTTGACAGAGTTTTGTTGCATTAAAACATCCCGTATTCTTATCAATAACCAACTTAAAGTCTCCGAACAACCCATAGTAAAAGTTATCCTTGATTTGCTCATAACATATATCGATCAAAGTTTTATTTTCACTCATCTTTATAAATTAAATGCATCTCTTTAAATGCTTAAAATATTGAGGGGGGTTCATTCACATTATGAAAAGTTGGACGGCTCGTCGGTCCTTGAAAGCTGAATTGATTTCTGTATTTTTTCTTATTTAAAGAGAAGACTTTTAATAATAAATGTCAGACGAAATGATGGAAATATTAAAACACTTTGGTCAAGTCAACAAAGTGTCTTCAACTCAAGAGTGTGCACACAAATTTGTAACCAAAGATGATTATGAATTTTATGTGTGTATGACATGTCACGAAGAGCTGAGATACAATCCTAATAAACGTCCTATCGATGGAAAGCAGTTATACTTGATGATGAAGATGCAACAGAGGAGTCAAAGCAGAGTGAAAAATCTCACTAAATGGTTAAATGGGCTTAATATTCCCTTAGAAGATGAGATTTTGGTTGAGTTTTTAAAATTTATCCATAAATATGAAGAATTGTTTCCAGAGCGAAAAAACTTAATCAGCAAAGAATACGTTTTATTTCATCTGTTGCGGAAAAGAGATTTTCAGGTATCACTTAAGTTACCTAAACTGAAGAAAACACTTGAGCAGAATGAAGAAATCTGTCGAACCGTTTTCGAAGCTTTAAACTGGACCCCAATAAGTGATGGTTGATCAATTTTTAATAGCCATGACAGCTATTAAAAATAAATTTATAGAAGATCGTTTTTATGGATCCAACTGGTCTCAGGATAGCCTACCCATTTTACTAGATATTTGTCCCCTTTCTTTCTGATTATTTTTTCAATCTTATACACGCTGTCTTTCTTATCATATTTTACCAGCTCATTATCATAAAAAGTACCTTTCACTTCTTCATCACTTAAGTCCTTTACCCTGTAGGTGATAGGGTCGGTCTTTAACACTTCGGAAATGATAAATACCTCTTCCGTGAAGGTCGCTTGGTAACTTCTTCTGAAGGTGGACTTATATATTGATATTCTTACTTTATCCCCTACCTGAAATTTAGGTTTGCGTATGGTCTTTTCTTTAAACAGGTTACGATACACCTCTCCACTCTTTTCATCCAGACTGGCTTCCACAGGCGTCATCTTTATGCTTCTGTGGTATGAGTTGTTGTAATTCTTCACTAATTGGTCTAGTACGTCTATATATCTTTCAGTGTTATTTTGACATAAGTAGAGCTTTATTTTATTGCCTAACGTGAGGTTAAACCTTTCAATCATTGCCGCTTTTATCTCAACATTTTCTGTTGTGAACCATTGGATATTTTTCTCTTTAAATAGCTCTTGAGTGGTATGGCCAACGAATTCCAGGCCTTTATCCGTCTGAATCCTTTCCGGAACCCGCTCTTTGAAGATCTTTTTAAATGCTTGAGTCACCTCGCTTGATGATTTGTCTTTAATAGGAATAGCCCATGCATATTTACTGAAGCAGTCAATAACTGTTAGTAGATATTTAGTTCCATCATTATGCTTACTCCTCGCAAATTTATAGACAAACATTAAATCTGCTTGCCATTGATCATCAATGTGTGAGACATAAGTTCTCCTTCTTTTAAACTTACTGATGAGTGGTTTGTGTTTTGTGTACACATCTTGTTGATGTAAGAAATCTGAGACTTTTTTTCGACTTAAACCTGTTTTTCTACTGAGTTCGTTTATACCGCAATATCCAGTCTCCGGATCGTAATAAACTTTTTCGGGTCCTCAGTTACCCCTTTAACGGTAAAAAACGACTCTTTTTAGAGCCACAATCCATGCAGATTCCTTTCATCATAGGTCTGCCATTTTTTGAGGTAGTGTGCTGCACGTCTTTAGTCTCGGTGTGGGTTTTACATTTTAAGCAGTATATTTTGGAGCCCATTCCAAATGTTTTCTTTGCTTTGATAATTGGCTTCACAACAGCTCTATCTAGCCTTTCCCGGAGAGTTGGATTGGGAATATCTTCAAGTTCTTTTATCATGTTTGTGTCACACACCTTGTTTCTTGTTTCGGTGTCTTTGTTTTTTAGGTAACACACATCATGTTTATATGCAGAGTCATCGACTCTATTAATGGGCTTACTCCATTCTTTATATGTTAAATCAGGGTTTAGTCTAGTTTTACCTTTGAGCAATTGAGTTCCTGGCCCTGTAAATTGGTGACCAGGTAGATGCATTTCAAATGGTAAATTATTGATTGCAGAGTTTATAACTCCTTTTCCTTTCTTCATTTATTTATATGTAAAAAATTATTTACTCACATACTCATAACCGTTCAGTTGGGTTTGTTTCATGTATTTTTCTCTGGGTAAGTAGACTGAATTATTGATGAAATCATCCTCTCTGCTGTACACCTCTTCTTCTGATAATGCGTTTGATTTGAATGAATTCAGCAGTTGCTTATAAAACTTGTAAGACTGCTTATACTCTTCATTCCTTTCGACGATATTCATGGACTTTTCGATAACTTCGACTATACCAGCACTTAAGCTCAGAGCGGCTAAGGGTACCATCGCAAAAGCGGATAAGCCCAATGAACTGCAAAGGAACTTTGTAATGGATAGTGAAATCTTTATCTTATGATAATGGTGGTAACTCTTTCTATACACGTAAATTTTCTTCCGTAAGTATTCTTCCATCTTTATTTATAGGGATGAAATATTTTTTCCGATATCTCAAGGCCGGATTCACTAAATCGAGCATAAAAAAATCATATGGTTGTTGCATGCACTTTTTGTACAATCGATTGAACTCTTCTTTCGTTAGATTGCCATCTACCTCCCTTATGATCTGTTGAATCTCCCTCTGTTGGAGGTTAAAAAATATCAAGTAGTTGCAATTTCTCCTAATAACAATAGGCGTTCTGTAATAGGATTGAGAGAGGTAAATGATTGAGGCATTCTTCTTCCTACCTCGGATGAAGAAATCTTCGATACTCTTCTGGTCTTTGTCTGTCACACAGTCATCAAAGACAACGACATTTTTACAAGATGGGTCCAGATCGTCCACTGTTATAAAGTCTTTTGTATCCGAGGAAAATAAGGTTCCTTTCTTGCCGTATTTATCAAATAACTCGAGCATAATTTTTTTCTTCTTTTTGGGATACTTTGCTAATATATCTTTAATATCCACACCATCAAACATTGTGTACTTTTCTTTGAGCTTAGTGTACTTGGGTTCAAACATGTCTTTAGCACAAATGAACAAGTTATCAAACTCAAGGTAATCATAAATGAAATTCAGTAATAAATTCGTTTTGCCTGTGCCTGAAGCTCCAGCGATCAAAAGTCTGAAAGGGTGCTTCGGTAATAAATAATGTTGATTTGCATCGGCTAATTCTTCTGGTTCGGTATAATCTTCAATTGGAATCATCTTTATTTAATGTGGAAATTTTTTGCTTCAAGTAAAAAATAGTTTGCTTCCAGTAAAACCCGATTTGCTTCCAGTAAAAAATAATTTGCTTACTAATAAATGAATGCTTTACAAAAAGAGCGAAATAAGAAGCTAAGAGAAGAAGTTAAGAATGACCTGAAAGTGTTTACGATTCAGGCGGAGATTAGAAAGAACAACGAACAAAATCTTGAACAAAAATTAGGTCTGCAGAGAACGTTGTCTGAATTTCACAAGCCTGTAACCGAGAAACTTCAACAACAAGATGTTAATAGAAATGAACATTTTACGGCTATAAAAGATGCTGTTGATAAGATTCCTCTTGCGATTGAACCACCTCCAGCGACTCCAGAGACTCCAAATATCTTCTATTTTGATAAAGATTTGGATGTAGAGTATTTAGAGAAAAATAATTTTCCAAGTCCCTCAAAGTTGTACAATGAGTCCAAGGATGCTTTGCAGGAAGTTATCAATAGAGTAAAGAGTACTTACTTAAAATTGGCTCGTCAAAAAGGAAACGTTATGAGTCAGATTGCTCGAATGACCAAAAAGGATGAAGAAAGAGAAGATAAACTATTGACTAAAGCTGATTATTTAAGAGAACATATGATTACCTTAGAGGATTATCGAGAGCGGTTGAGGGACCTACAAAGAAAAGAAATATACCTCGGTAAAGGAGTGGAAGATAAACTGGAAATTTTGGCTCGATTCACCGATAAAATATGTAATGGATCCAAGAGTAAAAAATTGCACACTCAAGTCGTTGATTTACTGGATGCGTTATTAAGAGAAAGAACTCTAAACAACGAACAAGTAAAAGAATACTATAAAAATTTCTTATTAAATAAATGAGTAACTACGTCAAAACCAAAATACACTTAAGCGATCATCAGATTGCTAAATTAAAATCTGCATACCAGAAAGGAGAAGAAGTTTCACTACAAATAGATAGGACAAAACCTTCTAACTATGACATGTACTTAACTCCAACACAAATAGCTCAAATCGGGAAGGGAAAGAGAATTACTATTAGCAAGACACAACTCAAGAAAACAGGTGGCTTTCTACCCTTTCTAGCTCCATTTTTACCTGCATTAATTGCCGGAGCTAAGGCGTTGGCTTTAGGTGCCGCAAGTGGGGCAGCTGGATGGGGAGCAAAGAAAGCTTTGGATAAAATTTCCGGATCGGGTTGTGCTAAAAAAAAACCCCGTGGAAAGGGAGTCTATCAAAACTGGGAATATCCAACGAAGTAATTGAAGACAATATGAAGCAAGAAAGAGGGTTTAGGGGTATCTTCACTTCGGATCTGTTGCCTAAAAAGATGAGACGGTTCGAGAACGGTATTATTAAGTTGGACATAGTAACAGGACCTGGTACACACTGGGTATGTTACTATAACGACCCTAATAACAATTTTCGTGGAGTATTTTGATCCTTTTGGAGAACATGTTTACAAAATTCCTACGAGTATTAAGAAATATCTGCAAAGTTCTGGGAAAAAAATAGGTTATAACTCAAGCTTTTTACAACACCCGGCCTCTGTCAAATGTGGTTACTTTTGTATGAAATATATTAGTGAAAGAAACAATGGTAAGTCTGTTGAAGATGTCTTGTATTCTTTTACCCAAGAACCTAGTGACCATAATGAAATAAATGTTCTCTATAAATAAATGGTGTTATTAATATTAGATTCGAAAAACTCTGAAAAGTCAGAAGACTTTACAATTGAATATTCCAGACCATTTAGGTTTAAGCAGATCGCTCTTCAGTCCTTTTCAATGTACGTTTCTTGGGATAATATCAAAGATGAGACCTTTTTATATTATGATAGCCATCAGTGGTTTGAGCTGTCTCTACCGGATGGAAATTATACTGTTAAGGGGTTGAACTGTTACATGCTGAAATTTTTTGGGGACGATCCGCCAATTCTATTTGGTATAGTCGAGGAACGGCAAAGAATAGCCATCAAGTTAAAAGACGGGTATAAGATCGATTTAACAAAATGCAAGAGCCTGCATAAACTATTAGGGTTCGATCCTGAAATATATGAAGAGTCTGAACAAATTGGAAAGTATATTGCCGACTTATCTGGTGGGAATGATAACATTTATATACATTGCGATGTCGCGGAGGGAGCCTACATCAACGGCTTTCACTCCTCAAACGTAATCTATTCTTTTACGAATGTTAATCGTCCAGGCAGTCAAATCATAAAGTCATTTGAAAAACCTCTGTTCTTTCCTGTTCGGATGGAGAGTGTTCACAGAATCAGAATGAGAATAACGAATCATAGAGGTGATTTAATTCCCCTCAATAAGCAAGAAGTGCAATACAATTTTATTGCCCTCTAAATAAAGAAATGAATAAACATAGACTTCAAAGGAAGAGTAAGAAGATACAAGGGAGAGGGTTCTTTTCAGATGCCCTTATGTTAATGCAGCCAAGTGCATTAGAAGGTAAAGCCAAACAGTTTGTCCATGATAAGTTGAATGAGATATTTTCAAAGAAGAAAAAACATGGTGCTGGACTGAAGTTTCTTTAAATTTGATTTAATAGCAGAATAGTTATTAAATTAAGAAAAAAAATTGTTTTTATAATAAATGAATAAAATATTTGATTTAAACAACACCGATTATTATTACGATGATGACATCGAAAGTCTCGAGTATAGAGAAGTTAGGCGTGAAAATAGCGATAGTTCTACTGAAAATGCCACTTACCATTTCTTTATACAAGACACTAACTCCAATATCTTATATTCTAACGGATATTTACAGCAAAAGCTAAAAATTGTTAACAGTAATGGAACTGCAATAGCGGATGATAATGTAGCTCTCGTGAATGGAGGAGGTTTAATAAACGCTAACAGGTTTACATTAGGGAACACTGAAATCGAAACCAACATTAATTATTCTGCTCTCATGCGACATGTGTTAGGTCTGATTCACTTCACTCCGGACTATTCTACTTCGGAAGCTACCAATATGCTCTTCTACGTAGATACGTCAGATACAGCGGACAGAAAACCCTTGAAGTATGATGGGACTTTGGTTGACGCGACTAAAATTACTGAATTTTTTGAAAAATTAGGAACTAACGACGAGTTTAATCAAGGATTCAAAGAAAGATGCAAGCTTACTCAAAATAGCAAAATTGTCACTATATGGATAACATTAAAATACGTATTTGATTTTTTCAATGAATACAAAAAGGTCATTACAGGTTTCCAAGTCAAGTTTGAGTTTCAAAGAAATCACAGTCAGAATATGCTGTATACAGATGAGCAAAATAAGGACTACAAGGTAATAGTGGAAGATTTATTGCTTTGGCTTCCTTATGTCAGATTCAAGAATTCAGCTGCTGCAAAATTTAACGAATTAAGGTTATCAGATAAGCCTGTGGAAATAAACTGGAACCAACACAGCATTGTCAAGTCGAATATTTTCTTAAAGAATTCAAGCGGGTCTTACTCCATAAATGCTACTTCAGATGAAGTATTATCCTTGTACGTCATACCTCAATACACTGAAAGATATGAAAATGCGAAACATAACAACATGTTATTCGACAACTTAGATATGACGGAATGTTGGCTGATGGTTAATAATGTAAGGGTTCCAACTGTAAGTTACATGATGGATTTTGAGAAAGGTGATTACAATCGGCTGTACACAGCTCTTTTGGAAGCTGGACTCAACACCATTAATTCAGAAACGGGATGCATGGTCAATTATTCCAATTTCGGTAAATTATACCCAATCATTTGCTTCAATCTAGCTCACCATGAAAATTATACAGACACGAATAACCTGACTATAGAGTTCAACTGGAGGTTGAGGAACAACACCACCAAAAATTATGTTTTCTACTTCATCTTACGAGAGCGCAAGAAATGCTACTTGAACATAAAGAACCAAGATATCACCATGATCAAAACATTAAAGTTATAAATGTAGTATCGTATTTTAATTTTAATAGTCGGAAGACTATTGAAATTAATTGTATTAAAATAAAGAAATGACAGCATATTATCCACTTTTTGAGGAAGAACTTAAAGAAGGACCTCCTGGTATTCCAGGAATAGGGTTTAAACTGACACACGATGGTAATTACGATATGGAAGAAAAGATATTGAGAAATGCTGGAGAACCTACGGAAAATAATGACGTCACAACAAAATATTACGTAGACAGATGCAGGAAGAATCTGAGGTCATCCATTCGAGATTTGTCCAACAAAAGTTTAATTGTTTTGGAAAATGATCAGCAGTACGACGCAAAAGGAAAAAGAATTAGCAATCTTTTAAATCCGGTTGAGCAGTCCGATTCTGCAACTAGGGATTATGTAGATACAGTGGTTGATCTGTTGGAAAGCAAAAGTTTACTGCACTCACCTCAAGGAAATTTTGATGCGAAAGGTAAAACGATAAATAATATAAAGGATCCAGAGTCTGAGAAAAATGCTGTGAATAGGCGATATTTTGAAAATAATGCTATAACACTCCATGGAGAGGCTTATAATGCCAAAAATAGATCAATCGCGCATCTTGCGGATCCGAGCGCTAGTCACGATAGTGTTAATAAACATTATGTTGATACTAATGCTTTGATTTTAAAAGACGATCATTATGATGCTAACAATAAAATAGTGTCAAATGTGAAAGAACCTGTAAATGCTAACGATGTTGTTACTAAGAAATATCTTGATTATTACTGCATTCTATGGAATAAAATTAATAAAAATTATTATGCTCACAACCAAAGAATTTCAGGTGTGAAAAGACCTCAATATGATACAGATTGTGCTAATAAATACTATGTTGATACTAAGACATTCTGTGCTTCCACAGATCGAGGAGTAGAGTTTATAGGTAATGGTTTCAAAACTTTCCCGTTCAATACATTTACTTCAAAGCTTTTGGACTCAAACTTAAAACTACCACATGATATGTATATGAAGGTAACAATTTTCTTAGCCTGTGATAACATGAATGAGAAACCAAAGATACGATTAGAGAAAGGTAAAGAGGTCCTTCTCGATAAGGAAATACGTGTCAATGAAGAATCAATCATTTTATTTGTGTATGGGAAACAGAATGATGTTTTAACTTTATCAGTACTGACAGGAGGACAATGTAAGTTAAAACCCTATTTACACATCGAAAAGTTAGAATTTTTTTAGCTCCATAAATAAATGGAAAAACTTAATTCTTTACATATTAGAACTTATAAAGAACTGCACCGGGAATACCTGATTTCTGAAGTTGCAGTCCACACTGATAAAATTTTAATTCGTTTAGAGAATGGGTCACTTATTCACATACCTACAGGTACATTGAATACAGAGGAGATAGAATCATTAAAAAGAGACAAATCAAAGCTATGAGTGTAGATAAGTACCTAATTTTTCGCATTTAAAGAAATGAAAATTTTTTCTTATATAATAAACGCAAAATGGAATTATTAAATAAATTAAACGCACTCAGTTCATTTGAAGATGGAGCAGAAAGAAAGGCTTTCAAGAAAATGAGGGAACTCAACATCCATGAAAAATATCCTGTTACTGAAGTTAAACAGATAACCACAAGATATGGAAATAGAATAGTTGTAGAATTGGTTAATTGTCTTGTATCTTTACCGCAAAGATGTGATAAAATGGCGTCAGATTATTTAAAACTCAATGATTTGAAACCTCTTTTCTTTGTGTATTTAGGAAGTAAAGATGTCGGGAAGTCTCAACCAGCGCAAATGTTTCAGTTCGAACAGTGATTTTAATGGTTTAAAAATCATTAAAATCTAAAGAAGTTTGTTCAGTTTAGATAAAATATCACACCCCATTTTTCGAACATTTTTGTTCTTCTCTTCATGCAATATTTGATGCATTTGAATAACATATTTTAAAATTAAGGAATGAATTTCTTGATATTTATAAGTTTCTTCTTCTTCTATGCATAAGAATAATTTTTGACA
>JAPDSC010069503.1:3531-19455 GCA_026290005.1 Latrodectus geometricus
TACTAATTAATAAAGGCCATTGTGTGTCCTCAAATCTTCTAGTCACAGAGTCCAATAGCACGTCGATTAATTGACATACTTTTACCTTTCGGTGTTTTCCTTTGAGGTGGTTCGGCTCTCCCCACCACCTGAGTATCCCGACCTTTATCCTTTTGGACCTTGGCGTTCCTGCTCCCCACTGGCCTCTATTCCTGGATTCCATTCAGGATTACTATGTGCAATGACATTCTCTCACCGTATATCTTCGAGTGGGTTGGTGCTCTATTGAATGTTACCGACGAGTCAAGCTTCTGTCTGCAATACCACGATGATCGCATTCGTGTAGAGAGCATTTTGAATAGTTGCATTGTGCACCGTCATACTGGTTCTGCACCGGGTATTATGATGTGGAGCGGTATTGGATATCACTCTCGCATTCCTCTATTATGCATTGCTGGTATTTTAAATAGCAAGAGCTACATTTCCAAGGTGTTGCAGTCACCTTTGTCCTTTTTTACCTTCAGGACTTGCCCACAGCCATATTTCAACAGAATAATGCGCACCACATGTGGCACTGATTGTCCAAGGGTTCTTCTTCAATCACCGGATTGTATTGCTTCTCTGGTCTGCTTTCTCTCCGGATCTTTCACCAATAGAAAACACGTGGTCCATGGTTGCTCAACTATTGACCCAGATTATATCCTCAGCTGCCACACCAGATCAAATTTGGCAACGTGTGGAAGCTGCTTAATCTGCTGTATCCCAAGAACACATCCAAAGTCTCTTTGAATCAATGCCGAGCCGTGTGGCAGCGGTGATCTCCAACAACGGCGGCTACTCTGGTTACTGGTTTTGGCGGGAACCACACTTCACAGAAGTCTATAAGTTTTTATCATTTGATACATGTTATCTACAAAATAAATTTTGTTGTGATATATCTTGTCTTTGTCTGGTGTTGCAATTTAGTAGTGTATTTTTCTATTTTTGATATTTTGAATGTATTTTTCTATTTCTATTTCTTTCTTTTCTTCTTCTTCTTCTTCTTCTTCTTTTTTTTTTTTTTTTTTTTTTGCTCACATTATATTTTAAAATTTTTAATCAAACTTAATATGTTTTTAAATAACTTGCATTTATTTCACGAGACTAATTGACAAATTTTTCAGATATTCATTAATAGTAACTTTAAAAAGTTAAGGACATTACTATAAATCTGGTATCAATTATAATTTTCCTATTAAAGTTATAAAATAAAGAAAGCTTTCGAAATATACTATGGATGTATTATATTGGATGTATATATATTGTACAATATATATTGGATATAGGCTAAGTTTTAAATAGCAATACAAATAAGGAATTTTGATTCATATAAAAGTAAAGTGATATAAAGAATGTCAGCAAATATGTTTATTGTCTTTTATTTTAAATATTGCAATTAATATATCATATAATTTTTTAAAACGCGAGATTAATCACACTGATTTATATAATTTGGGAATGATTATATAAATTTATTCTGTATTCTAAAATTACACAGATGCCTACATTATTTGAATATAATATGTCATAACAACAGATTATTAAATATTCCATATTAATTGCAATAAAACAGACTAACGCTGAAAACAATGAATAAGTAATTACAAAATAAATAAAGAGTACCATAGTGTTATGTGACTGTAGTTTCAATTAAATTAAGAAATAATTGGATTCTTACAATAAGACAGCATGCATCGTTAAGATATAATCATGAATTTGAAATCTATGCGTTTTATGAAAAACAAATTGAGATTATTAATAAAATAGATGTTGTTGCAAAATTAACAAAAGTTAGCTTTGTAACAATGACTAAGTATAGGAAACAACAAAAACCAATTAACTTAAAAGCAATCTCCAAAACTATTATATCAAGTAATCAAATCTTTTAATTTTATGCATCAATAGAGAATTTTTTTATTTGAAGTATTTTTCATTTAGCATTAACAAGTCTATATATTCTTGGAAAAAATTAATTAATTGAAATGCGTTTTATATTTCAAATATGAGCAACATTTTATTAAGATTCCATCAACTTTGGATGCCAATATTAGTCTTAGTTCGATTATTCATACTAATCCAATTTCAGCTTCTAGTATAGAATTATATTTATGGGATCTTATTGATTAATCTACATATTATATAGTTCATTTATTTATATTAAATTGAGATAATTTAAATTGATAAACTGAAAACAAATGTTAAATTCACAGATTTTTTTATATGAAATTGTTTCATTCTTTTGTGTGTGAGTGTAGGGAGATAATTACTATATTAAAATTTACTATTTAACATATTATTTTCAAAAGGGTATAAAATACATTTATTTTGTTCTTTCAAGCTACAATTATTTCTGAGGAATAACATTCATCTTGTTTTCGATTCCTATTGTTAGTTCACACTCTTTTTATATATATCTTGTTCAAATTTTCAATTGTTAATAAAATACGTATTATTCCTCAACTCAACTTCAAATACATTTTTAAAACTTGTAATGGATGACACTTGATGTTTATAAAGTTTTTTCAAGTATAAATTCATTAATTAAATGTAACTTAATTTTAGATTTATATAGAAGAAAAATACACTAATTATGTAGTGGTGCCATCTATTGGCACTAACAGTTATTATGCCTATCTACAAATTTCTTACATTCCTAAATTTATTTGGGGGGTGATGTGTCTCGCCTCTTCGTGGTGCCCCCTAGAACGCCTTTTGGTAACTAAACGAGATACACTTTCGTCACTACAGTCCAATTGTGATAATCCTTCTATTAAAGCAAGAAAAGGCCCTTCTGAGGGCACGAATGAGACTGATACCTCTGCCCTATTCTGGAATGCTGGTGGCCTGTCTAATACTAAATACTGTGAGTTCAAGTCTATTGCGACAAGAGAAAACTGTGACGTATTTGCAATTGCGGTGGCCGGTGTGTGTAATAATACCCTTAGATTTTACAAATGTTATGGCTTTACACTGTACACCTTGACTAGATTTCAATAGCCTCCGGCATTATTGTCGGAGTGAAAAACACCTATACATGTAACTTTAAAATACTTCATACCATGCAAGATAATACTTTTGAAGGAGTGGAACTTAATATTTGGAAAGACAATATGCACACTAAGTTCAATTTCATGTACAATCCTCCCGGAAATGAACCCTTGACTTCAATCATGGAAAGAATCCTTGATAAATATACAATTTTTGTTGGAGACTTTAACTGCCATTCTCCAAGATGGGGATACAAGCAAACAAATAACCTGGCAGAACTCTTGAGAATTTTTGGCTCTACTGCCATTACATTCCATACAACAAATGGGGATACTTTTCTGTCCTTTAAAGGGGAAAGAACCAGCCCTGACCTTGTAATATCCCACGCAAAGCTATCTAATAAAGTTTCTGTCAATCTACTGGAGTCCTGTGGTGGCCATGGCCACAAGATATTGAGAGTGAACCATTCTAACAAGACCCAGCATACCCACTGCCGTTGAGGATATGTATCCTAGATGGAATTTGAAGAAAGCAAATTGAAAAAAGTTTTCCTCCCTTACCAATAAAATCCTAACAATAGACAAATTTAACTTTTCTAACCCTGACGTTTGCAATGACTTCATTGTGGAGGCTATTAGAGCCTGTGCTCGAGAATCAATTCCTAGAGGAAAGATAAAAATGTTTAGACTTTTCTGGACAGACGAACTTACAATCTTAAAGAAAAAATGTGAGGAAGCAATTTTGAAAGCTGAGCTTTCAGGGAGCACCACAGATAATATTGCTATTCGTCATGCACAATCTGTCCTTAAAAAAGCCATTAAAGAGGCCAAAAGGAAATTTTTTAAGAATTTCGCATCAAATCTGGATCTTAGAAAAGATGGTGCTCGGGCCCATCACTTTTTGTCATTATTAAACAATGAAAATAAGTTAAGCAAAAATGAGCCACTTATTAGCAATGGAAAAATTTCCTATAAAAACAAAGAAAAGGCTCTGGACTTTGCTTAGCATTATGCGTCAGTGTGCAGGCTGTCCCACAAGAGGCGCGTTCCTATGCTTAGATTGCCACTTGTTGATTGTCTTAAGTATAGTGACGAACACCTTTTTAACGATGATTTTACCCTTGATGAACTTTGCAGAGCGATGTACGAGACCAGTGGTGGAAAAAACCCTGGATCTGACGATCTTCCAAGTGAATTCTTTTTAAACTTGGGTGAAAATGCAAAACAAACACTCCTTTACTTCTATAACATTATTTGGAAGACACATTCTGGTGAGTGGAAAAAGCTACAATTGTTCCACTCTTAAAACCACAAAAATCAACAGAGAGCCCTTTTAGTTATAAGCCAATTTCTTTGACCAACGCAATATCAAAATTGATGGAGTTAATGTTTGTCAACAGACTTAATTTTTAACTTGAAGAGAAAAACTTTTTTCAGATTACCAGGCTGGTTTTAGAAGAAAAAAAATACTATTGAACAAGCAGCTTTCCTGTCCCAATCCATCAAGGATGGATTTCAAAGAAAACGATCTACCTCCGCAGTTTATATGGATTTAAAAAATGCCTACGATTGAGTATGGCGTAAAAATCTTATTGTGAAATTGATTATCTTTGGTATCAACGGCAATTTACTAAACTGGCTAAAATCCACACTTTCTCAAAAAAAGGCCAGAGTTAAATATCAAACAGCCTTCTCCAAATATGTCCAGCTCCATTATTGTTTACCACAAGGAGCAGTTACAAGCTGTACACTGTTTAATGTCATGATCAACGATCTTATTTACAGCCTTGCTCACATACCTGGAATCAAATGCTCGGCATTTGCTGATGATATTGTAATCTAAACAACTAATACAGATACTAATGCTTTAAACATAAAAATTAACGATGCCTTAAGAGTCTTAGGGGAATGGCGCTCCGAAATTCAAATATCAGTTAATGTTGACAAAACTGTTTGCCAACTTTTCACCTTGTCCATTAAGGAACACCAGATTTCTGTAAATTTTAATCAGCAAATCTTATATCGAGTGGATTTCTATTGTTACATTGGACTTATTTTAGACAATAAACTTTCATGGAGAAAACAAGCAGAAGAGATGACGAGAAAAGGCACCGACAAACTAAGGCTTCTGAGGAGACTTTCTGGTATTACCTGGGGCTCCTCTTCTGATACACGTTCTACCACTTATAAAAACGTATGTTCTACCTGTTTTAGAATATGGAGGAGAACTCATTGCCACTGAGTCAAAAAGCTGATCTAAAATAGTGGACATAACTCAAAATAAAGCTCTTAGGCTCATAACCGGTGGAGCTGGCTCCACCCCAATCACTGCAATAGAAATCCAAGCCAATATTGAACCATTGAAATTAAAAAAAGAGAAACAACTTTTAAAGCTTTATGAAAAATGCAGGGGACTTGACTTAGACCGTTGGAGGGATTATATCCCCTTCATATTAAGACTAAAATCTCATGCAAACTTTTTGCCCAAGGCCGAGAATCTGAAAAGGGATTATGAACTGACATTCAAACCTTCCGCCCTGTCAAATTTGAGCCTCCCCCTGATCGTAAAATCCCAACCTTTTGCCTCACAGTCGACACTTTAGAAAAGAAGTGCAACGCTAACCCTGAGATTCTCAGAATCCATTCCCCAGAGACTATCGCTATAATTTACCCAAGTGATGAATGGCTACACATTTACGCAGATGGCTCGGCAACAGGAGACTCAACTGGAGCTGGTGTGTACTGCAAGGGATTTTTGGATGAATCTTTACCTGTGGGATCTAAGGCCACAACTTTGCGCTGAAATTGAAGCCATAAAGTGTGCCATTGTGAATATTCTTGGACGAAGCACTCCACATAAGAAAGTTGTCTTTTTTATAGACTCACAGTCTGCTATTGTGGCCACCATTTCATACTCAATAAGTGATTCATTTCACGTGGAAGAAGTTAATCATGCCATTTCCGTCGGGTGGGAGGTTGTTTTTCAATGGATATCCAGCTATTGTAATATCTATGGGAACGAAAAAGCAGATGACCTTGCAAAAAATGGATGTAAACTGCAACAACTTGATTTTATTCCATCATACCTACAAATCTGCAATCTTATTAAAAACAAACTTTGCAAGGCATAATTCATGTAGTGAAACTACTAAAGATAAGGTTTGGGATTCCTCGTTGAACTCTCCTCTTCCCATGTGCCTTCCACGCTCCATTTTCTCAGCCAATTTCAAAATTTTGACTGGACATGACTTTCTCCAAGGACACTGAAGCCGTATCGGCGTAGTCAACACGCCCCATTGTATTCTGTGTCCTTCAGGAGCTTTTATGGACTTATTCATTTGACAAGCTGTCCTGCGCATTATGTTTTTAACTGTTTACCCGACAACTTCCCCAATAAAACTAATTTTTATTGGGTTGCCCAAGGACTCATGGCCGATAAGGCCGTTGTCCCGACGTAGGAAAAATTTTTTTTTTATTTTTATGATCTTTTCAAAGAGTTTATTACTTTCTTTGAAAATTCAACTTTGTGGTTTTGAAATAAATTAGTGACAGAGATGGAAAGTAAGTATGAAAGAATGAAAGATTTTTTTTTTTAATTTAAAAAAAAAAATAAAAATTATTTGAAGAAGACATTTCGTAATATAGTGAAATGAAAAATTCAACTTGCAAAGTTAAAGTTAGTAGAGATTCGGTGCACAGAATCTTTATGTTTTCGGATCGAATCTCGTTAAATCATAAAAATAATTGAAACAATAAACTAAGCAAACAAACTGCGTAAACCATATAGAACCTTGGTTCACAAATGGATAATGCGAAATTTAATAAAGAATAAAATAAAATTTTCCTTTGTTGACCTAAGACTTTAATAAGGAATTGACTTTAAATATTTTTTATAAATATTACTATTATCTGTATACATTTCTCTCAATAATTTCATCAAATTCATTTTCATTGCCATAATTACTTCTTTTCATTATGTAATTATCATTCATTTGGAAGTTTTCCGTCCAATACTATTTGTTACATTCTTGTAATATTCTGAAAGAATTCATCCTACGCCAGTGGATTCCTAGCTTATATGAATTCTCTCAGCAAACAAACATACTTTAATTAGATAGTAATTTAAAAAATAGTCTTGTGGCGTAGTGATAGCGCACTTCACTCTCCCAAGGCAAAAGTCGGAGGATTGATCCTCGGGCTAAGCAATGTAGACTCAGCTTTAGTGGGTTGCTGAAACAGAGTTCCAAATATGCTTAAGAACATTGGCGGTTTCGTATTAGGCCGACCACTTAACCGGGACATATGTTTTACACTCTAGGGTCATGGGTTAAGATCCTGGATCTCGTCACTAAGACTTTCGGTGGACTTGAGACTTTTTGGTTTTTTGCACTTCGCACTTATACATAGACACGACAATAACAACATGGGTTAAGAAAACAGATATGGACACTTTAGTTCCCCCTTTAGACTATGATGCCACTGGGTTTGCTTTTTAGTTCAATAATTAAAAATATATAAAGAAATAAATGAATACTAAACGTTGAGCAAGTATACTGAAGCAATCTATTCAACAAAGAGACAAATGTATAGATCACAAGATCAAATTTAATATTTCTTGGAAAACAAAAGCTAAATACAGCTTCGTTTTGGTTTGCAGTTCAATGATTCAAGCGGGTTTTGAATCTTACTTCTGGTTTGAATTTATAACAGATTGCATATACAACTTAGAGAGGATTTTAAATTACTATGGAATTGCATGTCTTGATCAACTAGGTATTAATGTATTAAAAACGACTGTGGAGTGATAAAGTTCTATTGTTGAAATTGAAGTTAAAGAGAATGCAGTATGACACAAAAGTTTAAACTAAACTTAAAAAAATATGCTACAAAACATTAAGTAGAAAAAAAGATAATACCAATAGGAAATTGACATTATCAGACCACGGCGTGACCTGGTTTTGCAAGGCATTATTATCACAAATAGGAGTGCAAAGATCCAGTTGAAGATCCGTCATTTTGCTTTTGCGGTTGGGTCACGTAAAATAGATCATGGTCTTAATATCCTGCAAATAAAATAAGCTTAATAATAAAAACCCTAATAATGAAAATAAATGTTCATACAGTTTATGGGAAATATTTTATTATGGAAATAAATTATTTATACCAAAATTTACACACGAAAATTACAATAGTTGATAAAAAAAAAAAAAAAAACATTTTTTTTTTAAATTTAACTTAACTTTTGTTTTCTAAGAATATTATCACTTTTAAATTATAAACTATCTCAATGCAAGATGAATTTTGGTTTAATGTAAAACATTTTTTTTACAGTAATTTATATAAAACTGGAATGTTGTATCGTATGCAAGTTAAATATGTATATATATATATCCAATTTGTTGATTTGCTGTCCCCTTCCTTTCAAAGTACTATTGCATTGATAAACAAAGATTAAGTTTGGTGAAGCGTTGACACGACAAAGATGTGTGAACTAGTAATCAACAGACTTATTCTCGTTTATAACAACTAAGTTGACGTAAATAAATAGGTTAAAAAAATTATAATATTGTTAGTTTTTATTAGACTTTATTTTAAAAATGAATGTTAATTATATGTATTCTTGTACTTTTTAAACTTTTTTTTATGAAAATTACTTATTCATGTAAAAGTTTAATTAAATTTTGCTATCTTATAATAAGTATTTTTCATTTTCAGATTACATTTTAAGAATAATTTGTGGAAACAGTTTATATTATGTCTTTAGTAGCGTATGATAGTAGTGGAGATGAATCTGGAAATGAAGATGAGGTATCGAGTGCTAATTTACCTCAAATTTCAAAGAAAACTAGGGAACCTGTAAAAATTACCATTCCTTCTTTACATGAGGTATTTGTCATTTTACTTCAGTTTATATGTTATAAAATCATAAGAAAAATGATTAATAGACAAGAAAATATTCTAAATTCATGATGACGGTAAAACTCTATATAAATAGTAATATTAAAATTAAGGTATTCTGAATCTAACAATTATTTCACCTCAGTCATTGTTTCAACTTTTCTTTATATAGTGTAAAGATGCTTATGTATTATCCCATCGTCTATTTCCGCATAAAATTATGTCACCCAAAACAGTGATTTATTGCTAAATATTGTAATTTAGTGATTGAATAACCTCAATTTCACAAGTTCACAATTTATAATTTTTCATTTTCAGTTCATGCAAATCTTAAGTTTATAAGTAGATTTTCTATATATATAACCATACTTATAGGAATATAGGATTCTAAATTAAAATCAATTTTGGAAGCATTACTGAACATATCCATTTACATAAATTTATTGTGAATGAACTATTTTATTTATTGCAATATTACTTTCTTGTTAAAATATTCTCTTTATTACATTGAATTCAAATTTTAACAATAAGTGTTTCTAGTTTTACTGATAAAATATTAAAAATTGACTGAATTAAAATGAACTTTAAGAAACAATTGAAAATAACCCTTAAGAAAAATAATATTGATTTTAATTTGAAGAGTATTCAAATTGATAATGACAAAAAAATAAAAAAAATAAAAATTGTATTAGATTTTTTGGCATAACTTGTTGATAACAAATAAAAGAAATAACTAAGCTAATTTACTCAGTTATAAGAAATACCTTTTATTTTGAAAAACCTATTAACCATTAATTGATTTTTGTATCTTTATTAATTTAGCTATTAATATTTAGTGCTAAACTTGAATTGAATTATGATAAACCGTCTTTAAAATCAGTATTTTCCCTTTATAAATATTTGCATCATGAATTTTACATGAGGAAATTACAAATACTATAAAGTATGTAAAGGGTATCCATTTCTTCAAGAATTGTTCAAAGCATAGTTTTCTGCAATCTGAATTCGTTAATGTTAATAAAAAAGAATTGGTTAAAAAAAGATTTTTTCAATTTTTGTTTTTAACTTAAAGGTATTTTAATAATAATTAAATGTGTTAGACTTGATTTGTATATTTTCAATTCACTTATATATTTGATTTTGAATGGCACATGTGTAGTTGCTCAAATTCAATATTGATTTTAATTTGGAATTGGTACAAAATACAAAATTACACCACACTGAGAGAGATAAATTTAAAGTATTCATGATAATATTTCATGTCAATGTTTTATAGCTTAAAATTAAATTTATATCTAAAAATAAATATTACCATAATCAGATAAATAATATTCCAGAAGATAAAAGTAAGCACTACAAATTAAGAAATTAATTTTGTTAAGATTACATATTCAAAAGCAAATATACATTAAGTGCTACACTGGAGGTATATACTACTAGGGAGACTACTGGGTAATGAAGTTAAGTCTACAGTGCAAATAACATGCATTTTTATAAAAACTCTGATTTTTATTAACTGTGCCACTCAACTTGGGGGAAAAAAAAATTAGTCTCTCTCTTATATAAAATTCCATCTATCTATCTTGTAGACAACCAGACAATGAAGCTAAACCTATAATGTAAATAACACGTTTTAGTGAAAACTTGAATTTTAATTAATTGAGGAGTGGCTCCCACTTTCAAAACCCTTACTGTACTCTATCTATCTCAGAGATAAATGGGCAATAATCTCCTGAAATAATCATGCATTTGTAGTTCTGTTATATCAATAGCATACATTTTTATGAAAGCTTAGATTTTAATTGACCGGACAATGGCACCCACCTTAAATAACACGGTATAACACCATCTATCTCCGACAGAACCAGGCAATGAAACTAAATCAATAACAGATAAAGTACATTTTGATGGAAAACTAGAATTTTTTCTTATATTATTACTAAACATACAATTTTGTGAAAACTCAAATTCAAGCCTTACAGTTTATGGTTAACTTAAATATGTGTCAAGTATTTTTACACAATAAATTACATAAATTATTACATACAGCAGTACTTTAAATTGAATAACACATAAAGTAAACTACTTACCTTATCATTTGCAAAATTAAAAAAAAAAAAAGTGATTTTTTTTAGTGACAAAATTAAAAGTTCTTGCATTTAAATTAAGAATTCTCAATAAATAGTAAAACTCGTTTAATAATAGAATTTTGAGAAAATGTAACCGATAGAAATGATTAATCAAATTTTTCTTTTTAACAAAATATGATTCAATTGCTTAGTTTTGATAACAGCATATCATTCATTTCATTTTCATTAAAATTAGAATTTAAGTGCAATTCTAACTTTAATGAAAATGAAATGAATAAAATTTTTACCTTTAATTTTATATTTTGAATGTAAATTAAATGGAATATATAATAAACCACAGTGATATTGATTACCACAAGATAAATTTATGCATTAGCGATATAAATTTAAAAAAAAAATTCCCAACTTAAAATTATAAATGTTATTTTTAAGAAATACCTCAATACAATATAATTAAATTTCATTGCCAAAATTTTGCATAATCGAGATATTAGAAATTGACTCCATATCCATCAAATCACAAGTGTCATTACAGGACACAACTGAAAAATCTGTAATTAAATTATGCTGTTAACAGGTAAGAACTTTCTCACTTTTAAAATTTAGTTCAGGTATACTAACTCAGAATTGTCTATAAGCAATCCAATTTAATGGTAGAAAAAACATTTAGGTTCTTGGAAGAAAAAAACTAAAGGATGGGCATAAAGTATTGGTTAAATCTTTGCTAGACATGTAGAAAACTATTCTTATGTGAAGATTTGCAATCTTTTAACATGCCTCATGTGGAACTTCATTGATTTATTGATAACTTTCCATAAGCCTGTAAAATGAGGACCTAGCTATACATTCATTGTTCCCTTAATACATTCATTTGTGAATAAATACCAATTGTCTTCACTATACACACAAATACACACATTCTCTTTCAGTTATTTGTATTGATAAAATTCATACTGCAATTATTCTTTCAAATTTATTGTGCAATCAACCTTTTTAGCACTATGATATATACTTGAGCACTAATGTTACTGACTCTAAATGGACAATTTTTGTGTGTGTGTTGCAAAGCACACAAACATACTTTTCAAATGGCTTGGTTCCGTTAACATGTCTAACAGTATTCAAAAATGGATCGGTGAAGTTTATATAACATTTTAAAAACACTCTTCATGGATTCGTTCTTGCAGAAAGTAAGTCTCCCATTATTTGTTTTGAAATTTCAAAGCTAAATCTGGTATAGATAATGATTTCAGACTTCTCTACAAATTCCTATTTTTACTAAAATCCAATATTTATATGTTATTGTAAAATTGACTAAATATATTCTGTATATAAATATGATAAAATTTTAAAATTAATTTTGTAACAGAATGATTCTTTGGTAACATTAGCTGATATTTCACAGTCTCTGATAAGTTTGCATTTCTTTAACTTTCTCCTATAAATAGTTACTCACATTTGTCCAAGAATAGATTTAAAGAAAATAAAAAAATGTTTCTTTACTATTTATGCTTTATCTAAATAGCTGTTTCATATCTATAGTCAGTTATTTGGACTAGTTTAGTTACAACCTCATGCTGTTCTTTTAGCTCACTTATTTCTTAGAAAGAGTTTGAAATCCTGTCACCGCTTGTATTTCAAACAAACTTTATAGTCTATGCAACAACTCACTGCAATTTACTTGAAATTGAAACTTTAAAAACTTATAATCTAACTCCAAATAAGTTATTCAATTTTCATTTAAATCCGTTTGCTCTATTAGGATTTTCTTTTTATTTACTTTTTGTAAAATTAATTCTTTAGGCTAATGCTCATAGCTGTTCTGAATACATGATGGAGCATACCACCATTTTGCATTAAGTATCAAATTCTAAGTGGAAATTCTTATCTTAAGCATATTTGTGGGATTATTTTCAGACAGTGCTAATCACCCAGATTCAACTCTTCTGAATTTTCACAACCCAATTTGCAACAAAGTTTCTCTGTTTGCACTGTCTTTCATCTAGTTCAGTACAGTATAAGAATCACTCCAAAACACTATTCTTAATTTTAATCTTAGGAACACTGTTTTCCCACTTTAATAATAATCTAATAATTTCAAGTAATCTCCAACTCTTGCACCTATTTCCAAAGACATTAATTTTGATCAAGGAAACATCAATTTCTTTAAAGATAGCACTCTACTCTTTGATATTATAAAGAACATTCCATATAATTTCCATTCTTCTAATACTTAATTTTTCAAATATCTAAACAACTACTTTGTAAGCACTTGGCTGACTTGCAAAGTTTCATACTTAATGTAAATCTGAATTCAGTACTTACCCTAAATCATATGTACCTTTTTGTTCATTATTATAATCCAGAACATAATATTTTGAAGTAGTAACATCAATTAATTTACCAGTTTCTTTATACTATATAATCCACTTTTGATGCTAGTTCGCTGGAAATTCTTCATCCCATTCATATTTTCTTAAATTTCCCTTAGCATATAAGTTGTATCAAATAAAAAGGATCAAAGATTCTTGTTACCTGTAAAACACATTAACATTGCAAAACATTGTTTGGCAATATTTTTCTGGAATCTACATACTCTTTTACTTTTATTAGAAAATCAAATATTGGGATTCATATACAACCCTAAGTATTTCATATGTTGAATTCAACAATGAATATTGTAACATGCGATTTTGATTAGACTTATGTAAAATACATTTATACTTTTTTTAACTCCAAATACATAAAAATTTTAAACATTTTTGTAATTATAATTATGGTATTTATTAAGATAATTTTCCTTACCTCTTCTATTATTATCTGAAAATGATTTTGAAAAAAAAAATCCTGTTTTTTGCCCACATTTCAATAAAAAAATAGATGTAACATCGTGATTTAAAATTTGGATTTCAAATCATGTTTCTTCTTGCTTAGTTGCTACATGAAACTTCAATTCACAAGCAAGTTCTTTGAAAATAACTATACAAAATTATAAGCTCAGACTATGATTTAAAATTTAAGAAATAATTTTTAAAATTTGCTCTTAATGTAATCTTTCTGAAAATTTAACAAAATTCTCAGATTGCATTTTTTGTCTATACAGCAAAAATAATTTAAGCTATCAATAAGGGTTGACTGGTGTTCCTTTAAAATTATTCCTTTAATTTTATCATAATCATTAATTTTTCTTTTTAAGCATACTATTAAATGAATTTTTTTGCCCAAAATATTTAATAGGATTTTTATTTTTAACTTTTTTTGTTATTAAGACTTTTTAACTGATTAGAAGAAAAGATTAAATGATTCTTTTAGTAGGTACTAAAATTGTTAATTTTTTCACAATTTTGATAAGATTTTCAACATTTTTATTTAAAATATTTTTATTATTTTGATTTTGTGGCAAATTTCTTAATGTGTTAGCTAATGCTGATTTTACTTTGAACTGAGAGTTTTCTTTCCTTTTCTAATTCTAATTTAACTTTGTTTTCTGCTTTCTCTCTCTGAGTGCATTATTTTTTCTCTTAAAATATTATAAATGATATTTTAAACAAACTCTGTGTTATTTTTGTAAATTTCTAAAGTTTTCAAAAAGTAACCACTTTTTACTCCATTTGGAGCTATTAATTCTAATTCTTCCACAAAAACGAATAATTCATCATTCTTCTAACCATGTTTCAAAATATTTTATGTATAACAAATTATACTTTTTGTGATATTATCAACATATTAGGTTAGGGAAAAATACATTATTTTTATGTAACTTGTTTCTGATTTGTTTAGCATAAAAGGTTAAAACTGTTTTAAAATCGATCTTCAAGTTTTGGGCGATGCTGCAATTGCTAACAATAATTTTTGATGTTTTATCAACAATTTTGATGATGATGCTATCATGTAAGGTTCATCTTTTGCATCAAAAATACTTGAAATGAATTAATGTACAATTTCAAATGCCTAGCTTGTATTTTTATTTTTATTAAAGAATAATTGTAAAATGTGCTGAATTTTCTCTTTGCTGAATTCTTTTTTTTTTTTTTTTTAACTCTAACTCATAAATGAATGGTCTAAGTAAAAAAGAGAAAAAAATATTTTTTTAGTTTCACCTTTTCAACAAGCTTAAATTTGAAATTGCTTGATTAATATTTTATAAGACATTGATTAACAAAGCTTTCTACAAAAAAAAGTATTACTTTTTCCCCACTCTAATATTAATTTCAATTAAATAATGTTATCAGCATATGTTTAAACAAAAAAGTTTTTTCAATAAATTACGTTTAATAATTTTTACAATATAAAACATCTGCCTATTAACACCATTAAATTAAAATAAATAAACATGCCTATTAATACCATTATTTTTATTTATACTATTCATATATATGAAAAAAAATCTCTTATGGGATAATAATTAAAGGGAAAGATTTATTTGCAAATTGTAATATCATGTAAAAAACTATTGATGATGATAAGTTAGTATTTAAATATTTTCATATTTATAATATATTAATTTTGTTAAATTTTTTCTTTGGTTTTGAAATAAAATTGATATAAGGGAATCTTTCTATTTAGTTTAAAGAAGTTACTGATCCAGAACCTCTTAAGAAACCTAAATCTCAGGTACGCATTTTTACTATTTCATTCAGCTCTATGTATCTAAATAAATCTACATTTTTTGCATATATATTTTAAATTGTATGGTTATATATATGAATTGTGTTTAATCAATAAATAATTTATGTGACCTATTATGAAATTGGAATCTTCAGATATTTATTTATAGATTTCACAAGTTTACTTTTAAAATGAATGTGATAGTGAGAATTTAGGTACAATTCTATATTCTGTATCTTATAATTTTTCTTCAAAATATAACTTGGAATTAAGCTAATATATATATATATATATATATATATATATATATATATATATATATA
>JAPDSC010069503.1:33343-52444 GCA_026290005.1 Latrodectus geometricus
CACATAAATTATTTATTGATTAAACACAATTCATATATATAACCATATAATTTAAAATATATATGCAAAAAATGTAGATTTCTTCAGATACTTAGAGCTGAATGAAATAGTAAAAATGCATACCTGAGATTTAGGTTTCTTAAGAGGTTCTGGATCAGTAACTTCTTTAAACTAAATAGAAAGATACCCTTATATCAATTTAATTTCAAAACCAAAGAAAAAATTTAACAAAATTAATATATTATAAATATAAAAATATTTAAATACTAACTTATCATCAATAGTTTTTTACATGATATTACAATTTGCAAATAAATCTTTCCATTTAATTATTATCCCATAGGGATTTTTTTCCATATATATGCATAGTATAAATAAAAATAATGGTATTAATAGGCATGTTTATTTATTTATTTTAAATTAATGGTGTTAATAAGCAGATGTTTTATATTGTAAAAATTTTTAAATGTAATTTATTGAAAAAACTTTTTTGTTTAAACATATGTTGATAACATTATTTAATTGAAATTAATATTAGATTGGGGAAAAAGTAATATTTTTTGTAGAAAGATTTGTTAATCAATGTCTTATAAAATATTAATCAAGCAATTTCAAATTTAGGCTTGTTGAAAAGGAAAAACTAAAAAAAAAATTTTTTTCTCTTTTTTATTTAGACCATTCATTTATGAGTTAGTTTTTTTGGTATCATTAATTCAGTTCAAGTATTTTTGATGTAAAAGATGAACCTTACATGATAGCATCATCATCAAAATTGTTGATAAAACAACAAAAATTATTGTTAGCAATTGCAGTATCGCCCAAAACTTGAAGATCGATTTTAAAACAGTTTTAACCTTTTATGCTAAGCAAATCAGAAACAAGTTACATAAAAATAATGTATTTTTCCCTAACCTAATATGTTGATAATATCACAAAAAGTATTATTTGTTATACATAAAATGTTTTGAAACATGGTTAGAAGAATGATGAATTATTCGTTTTTGTGGAAGAATTAGAATTAATAGCTCCAAATGGAGTAGAAAGTGGTTACTTTTTGAAAACTTTAGCAATTTACAAAAATAACACTGAGTTTGTTTAAAATATCATTTATAATATTTTAAGAGAAAAAATAATGCACTCAGAGAGAGAAAGCAGAAAACAAAGTTAAATTAGAATTAGAAAAGGAAAGAAAACTCTCTGTTCAAAGTAAAATCAGCATTAGCTAACACATTAAGGAATTTGCCACAAAATCAAAATAATAAAAAGAATCTTTTAAATAAAAATGTTGAAAATCTTATCAAAATTGTGAAAAAATTAACAATTTTAGTACCTACTAAAAGAATCATTTAATCTTTTCTTCTAATAAGTTAAAAAGTCTTAAAAACAAAAAAGTTAAAAATAAAAATCCTATTAAATATTTTGAGCAAAAAAATTCATTTAATAGTATGCTTAAAAAGAAAAATTAATGATTATGATAAAATTAAAGGAATAATTTTAAAGGAACACCAGTCAACCCTTATATATAGCTTAAATTATTTTTGCTGTATAGACAAAAAATGCAATCTGAGAATTTTGTTAAATTTTCAGAAAGATTACATTAAGAGTAAATTTTAAAAATTATTTCTTAAATTTTAAATCATAGTGTGAGCTTATAATTTTGGATAGGTATTTTCAAAGAATTTGCTTGAGAATTGAAGTTTCATGTAGCAGTTAAGCAAGAAGAAACATGATTTGAACTCCAAGTTTTAAATCATGATGTTACATCTATTTTTTTATTGAAATGTGGGCAAAAAACAGGATTTTTTTTTTCAAAATCATTTTCAGATAATAATAGAAGAGGTAAGGAAAATTATCTTAATAATACCATAATTATAATTGCAAAAATGTTAAAAATTTTTATGTATTTGGAGTTAAAAAAAAGTATAAATGTATTTTACATAAGTTTAATCAAAATCCCATGTTACAATATTCATTGTTGAATTCAACATATGAAATATTTAGGGTTGTATATGAATCCCAATATTTGATTTTTTAATAAAAGTAAAAGGCTACGTGGATTCCAGAAAAATATTGCCAAACAATGTTTTGCAATGTTAATGTGTTTTACAGGTAACAAGAATCTTTGATCCTTTTTATTTGATGCAACATATATGCTAAGGAAATTTAAGAAAATATGAATGGGATGAAGAATTTCCAGAGAACTAGCATCAAAAGTGGATTATGTAGTATAAAGAAACTGGTAAATTAATTGATGTTACTACTTCAAAATATTACTTTCTGGCTTATAATAATGAGCAAAAAGGTACATATGATTTAGGGTAAGTACTGAATTCAGATTTACATTAAGTATGAAACTTTGCAAGTCAGCCAAGTACTTACAAAGTAGTTGTTTAGATATTTGAAAAATTAAGTATTAGAAGAATGGAAATTATATGGAATGTTCTTTATAATATCAAAGAGTAGAGTGGTATCTTTAAAGAAATTGATGTTTCCTTGATTAAAATTAATGTCTTTGGAAATAGGTGCAAGAGTTGGAGATTACTTGAAATTATTAGATTATTATTAAAGTGGGAAAACAGTGTTCCTAAGATTAAAATTAAGAATAGTGTTTTGGAGTGATTCTTATACTGTACTGAACTAGATGAAAGACAGTGCAAAAAGAGAAACTTTGTTGCAAATTGGGTTTTGAAAATTCAGAAGAGTTGAATCTGGGTGATTAGAACTGTCTGAAAATAATCCCATAAATATGCTTAAGATAAGAATTTCCACTTAGAATTTGGTACTTAATGCAAAATGGTGGTAGGCTCCATCATGTATTCAGAACAGTTATGAGCATTAGCCTAAAGAATTAATTAGATTTACAAAAAGTAAATCCTAATAGAGCAAACAGATTTGAATGAAAATTGAATAACTTGGAATGGAGATAGATTATAAGTTTTTAAAGTTTCAATTTCAAGTAAACTGCAGTGAGTTGTTACATAGACTATAAAGTTTGTTTGAAATACAAGTGGTGACAAGATTTCAAACTCTTTCTAAGAAATAAGTGAGCTAAAAGAACTGCATGAAATTGTAACTAAACTAGTCCAAATAACTGACTATAGATATGAAACAGCTATTTAGATAAAGCAAAAATAGTAAAGAAACATTTTTTTATTTTCTTTAAATCTATTCTTGGACAAATGAGAGTAACTATTTATAGGAGAAAGTTAAAGAAACGCAAACTTATCAGAGACTGTGAAATATCAGCTAATGTAGCCAAAGAATCATTCTGTTACAAAATTAATTTTAAAATTTTATCATATTTATATACAGAATATAATTAGTCAATTTTACAATAACATATAAATATTGGATTTTAGTCAAAATAGGAATTTATAGAGAAGTCTGAAATCATTATCTGTACCAGATTTAGCTTTGAAATTTCAAAACAAATAATGGGAGACTTACTTTCTGCAAGAACGAATCCATGAAGAGTATTTTTAAAATGTTATATAAACTTCACCGATCCATTTTTGAATACTGTTAGACATGTTAACGGAACCAAGCCATTTGAAAAGTATGTTTGTGTGCTTTGCAACACACACACAAAAATTTTCCATTTAGAATCAGTAACATTAGTGCTCAAGTATATATCACAGGGCTAAAAAGGTTGATTACACAATAAATTTGAAAGAATAATTGCAGTATAAATTTTATCAATACAAATAACTGAAAGAGAATGTGTGTATTTGTGTGTATAGTGAAAACAATTGGTATTTATTCACAAATGAATGTATTAAGGGAACAATGAATGTATAGCTAGGTCCTCATTTTACAGGCTTATGGAAAGCTATCAATAAATCAATGAAGTTCCACATGAGGCATGTTAAAAGATTGCAAATCTTCACATAAGAATAGTTTTCTACATGTCTAGCAAAGATTTAACCAATACTTTATGCCCATCCTTTAGTTTTTTTCTTCCAAGAACCTAAATGTTTTTTCTACTATTAAATTGGATTGCTTATAGACAATTCTGAGTTAGTATTCCTGAACTAAATTTTAAAAGTGAGAAAGTTCCTACCTGTTAACAGCATAAATTAATTACAGATTTTTCAGTTGTGTCCTGTAATGACACTTGTGATTTGATGAATGTGGAGTCAATTTCTAATATCTTGATTATGCAAAATTTTGGCAATGAAATTTAATTATATTGTATTGTGGTATTTCTTAAAAATAATATTTATAATTTTAAGTTGGGAATTTTTTTTTTTTTAAATTTACATCACTAATGCACAAATTTATTTTGTGGTAATCAATATCACTGAGGTTTATTATATATTCCATTTAATTTACATTCAAAATATAAAATTAAAGGTAAAAATTTTATTCATTTCATTTTCATCAAAGTTAGAATTGCATTTAAATTATAATTTTAATGAAAATGAAATGAATGATATGCTGTTATCAAAACTAAGCAATTGAATCCTATTTCGTTAAAAAGAAAAATTTCACTTCTATCGGTTACATTTTCTCAAAATTCTATAATTAAACGAATTTTACTATTTATTGAGAATTCTTAATTTAAATCCAAGAACTTTTAATTTTGTCACTAAAAAAAATCACTTTTTTTTTTTAATTTTGCAAATGATAAGGTAAGTAGTTTACTTTATGTGTTATTCAATTTAAAGTACTGCTGTATGTAATAATTTATGTAATTTATTGTGTAAAAATACTTGACACATATTTAAGTTTACCATAAACTGTAAGGCTTGAATTTGTGATTTCACAAAATTGTATGTTTAGTAATAATAAAATTAAAAATTCTAGTTTTTCATCAAAATGTACTTTATCTGTTATTGATTTAGTTTCATTGCCTGGTTCTGTCGGAGATAGATGGTGTTATACCGTGTTATTTAAGGTGGGTGCCATTGTCCGGTCAATTAAAATCTGAGCTTTCATAAAAATGTATGCTATTGATATAACAGAACTACAAATGCATGATTATTTCAGGAGATTATTGCCCATTTATCTTTGAGATAGATAGAGTACAGTAAGGGTTTTGAAAGTGGGAGCCACTCCTCAATTAATTAAAATTCAAGTTTTCATTAAAACATGTTATTTACATTATAGGTTTAGCTTCATTGTCTGTTTGTCTACAAGATAGATGAATGGAATTTTATATGAGAGAAAGACTAATTTTTTTTTCCAAGTTGAGTGGCACAGTTAATAAAAAGCAGAGTTTTTATAAAAATGCATGTTATTTGCACTGTAGACTTAACTTCATTACCCAGTAGTCTCCCTAGTAGTATATACCTCCAGTGTAGCACTTAATGTATATTTGCTTTTGAATATGTAATCTTAACAAAATTAATTTCTTTGATTGTAGTGTTTACTTTTATCTTCCTGAATATTATTTATCTGATTTTGGTAATATTTATTTTTAGATATAAATTTAATTTTAAGCTATAAAACATTGACATGAAATATTATCATGAATACTTTAAATTAATCTCTCTCAGTGTGGTGTAATTTTGTATTTTGTACAAATTCCAAATTAAAATCAATATTGAATTTGAGCAACTACACATGTGCCATTCAAAATCAAATATATAAGTGAATTGAAAATATACAAATCAAGTCTAACACATTTAATTATTATTAAAATACCTTTAAGTTAAAAACAAAATTGAAAAAATCTTTTTTTTAACCAATTCTTTTTTATTAACATTAAAGAATTCAGATTGCAGAAAACTATGCTTTAAGCAATTCTTGAAGAAATGGATACCCTTTACATACTTTATAGTATTTGTAATTTCCTCATGTAAAATTCATGATGCAAATATTTATAAAGGGAAAATACTGATTTTAAAGACGGTTTATCATGATTCAATTCAAGTTTAGCACTAAATATTAATAGCTAAATTAATAAAGATACAAAAATCAATTAATAGTTAATAGGTTTTTCAAAATAAAAGGTATTTCTTATAACTGAGTAAATTAGCTTAGTTATTTCTTTTATTTGTTATCAACAAGTTATGCCAAAAAATCTAATACAATTTTTTTTATTTTTATTTTTTTTATTATTATTATTATCAATTTGAATACTCTTCAAATTAAAATCAATATTATTTTTCTTAAGGCTTATTTTCAATTGTTTCTTAAAGTTCATTTTAATTCAGTCAATTTTTAATATTTTATCAGTAAAACTAGAAACACTTATTGTTAAAATTTAAATTCAATGTAATAAAGAGAATATTTTAACAAGAAAGTAATATTGCAATAAATAAAATAGTTCATTCACAATAAATTTATGTAAATGGATATGTTCAGTTATGCTTCCAAAATTGATTTTAATTTAGAATCCTATATTCCTATAAGTATGGTTATATATAGAAAATCTACTTATAAACTTAAGATTTGCATGAACTGAAAATGAAAAATTATAAATTGTGAACTTGTGAAATTGAGGTTATTCAATCACTAAATTACAATATTTAGCAATAAATCACTGTTTTGGGTGACATAATTTTATGCGGAAATAGACGATGGGATAATACATAAGCATCTTTACACTATATAAAAAAAAGTTGAAACAATGACTGAGGTGAAATAATTGTTAGATTCAGAATACCTTAATTTTAATATTACTATTTATATAAAGTTTTACCGTCATCATGAATTTAGAATATTTTCTTGTCTATTAATCATTTTTCTTATGATTTTATAACATATAAACTGAAGTAAAATGACAAATACCTCATGTAAAGAAGGAATGGTAATTTTTACAGGTTCCCTAGTTTTCTTTGAAATTTGAGGTAAATTAGCACCCGATACCTCATCTTCGTTTCCAGATTCATCTCCACTACTATCATACGCTACTAAAGACATAATATAAACTGTCTCCACAAATTATTCTTAAAATGTAATCTGAAAATGAAAAATACTTATTATAAGATAGCAAAATTTAATTAAACTTTTACATGAATAAGTAATTTTCATAAAAAAAAGTTTAAAAAGTACAAGAATACATATAATTAACATTCATTTTTAAAATAAAGTCCAATAAAAACAAACAATATTATAATTTTTTTAACCTATTTATTTACGTCAACTTAGTTGTTATAAACGAGAATAAGTCTGTTGATTACTAGTTCACACATCTTTGTCGTGTCAACGCTTCACCAAACTTAATCTTTGTTTATCAATGCTATACTTTGAAAGGAAGGGGACAGCAAATCAACAAATTGGATATATATACATATTTAACTTGAATACGATACAACATTCCAGTTTTATATAAATTACTGTAAAAAAAAATGTTTTACATTAAACCAAAATTCATCTTGCATTGAGATAATTTATAATTTAAAAGTGATAATATTCTTAGAAAACAAAAGTTAAATTTTAAAAAAAAATGGTTTTTTTTCTTTTCTTATCAACTATTGTAATTTTTGTGTGTAAAATTTGACATAAATAATTTATTTCCATAATAAAATATTTCCCATAAACTGTATGAACATTTATTTTCATTATTAGGGTTTTTATTATTAAGTTTATTTTATTTGCAGGATATTAAGACCATGATCTATTTTACCCAGCCGCAAAAGCAAAATGACGGATCTTCAACTGGATCTTTGCACTCCTATTTGTGATAATAATGCCTTGCAAAACCAGGTCACGCCGTGGTCTGATAATGTCAATTTCCTATTGGTATTATCTTTTTTCTGCTTAATATTTTGTAGCATATTTTTTTAAGTTTAGTTTAAACTTTTGCGTCATACTGCACGCTCTTTAACTTCAATTTCAACAATAGAACTTTATCACTCCACAGTCGTTTTTAATACATTAATACCTATTTGATCAAGACATGCAATTCCATAGTCATTTAAAATCCTCTCTAAGTTGTATATGCAATCTATTATAAATTCAAACCAGAAGTAAGATTCGAAACCCGCTTGAATCATTGAACTGCAAACCAAAACGAAGCTGTATTTAGCTTTTGTTTTTCAAGGTATATTAAATTTTATCTTGTGATCTATACATTTGTCTCTTCGTTGAATAGATTGCTTCAGTATACTTGCTCAACGTTTAGTATTCATTTATTTCTTTATATATTTTTAATTATTGAACTAAAAAAAAACCCAGTGGCATCATAGTCTAAAGGGGGACCTAAAGTATCCATATCTGTTTTCTTAACCCATGTTGTTATTGTCGTGTCTATGTATAAGTGCGAAGTGCAAAAAACCAAAAAGTCTCAAGTCCACCGAAAGTCTTAGTGACGAGATCCATGATCTTAACCCATGACCCTAGAGTGTAAAACATATGTCCCGGTTAAGTGGTCGGCCTAATACGAAACCGCCAATGTTCTTAAGCATATTTGGTACTCTGTTTCAGCAACCCACTAACTGAGTCTACATTGCTTAGCCCGAGGATAGATCCTCCGACTTTTGCCTTGGGAGAGTGAAGTGCGCTATCACTACGCCACAAGACTATTTTTTAATTACTATCTAATTAAAGTAAGTTTGTTTGCTGAGAGAATTCATATAAGCTAGGAATCCACTGGCTTAGGATGAATTCTTTCAGAATATTACAAGAATGTAACAAATAGTATTGGAAGGAAAACTTCCAAATGAATGATAATTACATAATGAAAAGAAGTAATTATGGCAATGAAAATGAATTTGATGAAATTATTGAGTGAAATGTATACAGATAATAGTAATATTTATAAAAAATATTTGAAGTCAATTCCTTATTAAAGTCTTAGGTCAACAAAGGAAAATTTTATTTTATTTTTTATTAAATTTCGCATTATCCATTTGTGAACCAAGGGTCTATATGGTTTACGCAATTTGTTTGCTTAGTTTATTGTTTCGATTATTTTTATGCTTTAACAAATTTCGATCCGAAAACATGAAGATTCTGTGCACCGAATCTCTACTAATTTTAACTTTGCAAGTTGAATTTTTCATTTCACTATATTACAAAATGTCTTCTTCAAATAATTTTTATTTATTTTTTTAAATTGAAAAAAAAATCTCTCATTCTTTCATACTTACTTTTCATCTCTGTCACTAATTTATTTCAAAACCACTAAGTTGAATTTTCAAAGAAAGTAATAAACTCTTTAACAAGATCATAAAAATAAATAATTTTTTTCCCTACGTCGGGACAACGGCCTTATCGGCCATGAGTTCTCTGGCAACGCAATAAAAATTAGTTTTATTGTGGAAGTTGTCGGGTAAACAGTTAAAAACATAATGCGCAGGACAGCTTGTCAAATGAATAAGTCCATAGAAGCTCCTGAAGGACACAGAATACAATGGGGCGTGTTGACTACGCCGATACGGCTTAAGTGCTCTTGGAGAAAGTCATGTCCAGTCAAAATTTTGAAACTGGCTGAGAAAATGGAGCGTGAAAGGCACATGGGAAGAGGAGAGTTCAACAAGGAATCCCAAACTTTTCTTTAGTAGTTTCACTACATGAATTATGCCTTGCAAAGTTTGTTTTTAATAGGATTGCAGATTTGTAGGTATGATGGAATAAAATCAAGTTGTTGCAGTTTACATCCACTTTTTGCAAGGTCATCTGCTTTTTGGTTCCCATAGATATTACAATGGCTGGATATCAATTGAAGAATAACCTCCCACCCGACGGAAATGGCATGATTAACTTCTTCCACGGGAAATGAATCACTTATTGAGTATGAAATGGTGGCCACAATAGCAGACTGCGAGTCTATAAAAAAGACAACTTTCTTATGTGGAGTGCTTTGTCCAAGAAGATTCACAATGGCACACTTTATGGCTTCAATTTCAGCGTCAAAGTTTGTGGCCTTAGATTCCACAGGTAAAGATTCATCTAAAAATCCCTTGCAGTACACACCAGCTCCAGTTGAGTCTCCTGTTTCTGAGCCATCTGTGTAAATGTGTAGCCATTCATCAATTGGGTAAATTATAGCGATAGTCTCTGGGGAATGGATTCTGAGAATCGCAGGGTTAGCGTTGCACATCTTTTCTAAAGTGCCGACTGTGAGGCAAAAGGTTGGGATTTTACGATCAGGGGCAGGGTCAAATTTGACAGGGCGGAAGGTTTGAATGTCAGTTCATAATCCCTTTTCAGATTCTCGGCCTTCGGCAAAAAGTTTGCATGAGATTTTAGTCTTAATATGAAGGGGATATAATCCCTCCAATGGTCTAAGTCAAGTCCCCTGCATTTTTCATAAAGCTTTAAAAGTTGTTTCTCTTTTCTTAATTTCAATGGTTCAATGTTGGCTTGGATTTCTATTGCAGTGATTGGGGTGGAGCCAGCTCCACCGGTTATGAGCCTAAGAGCTTTATTTTGAGTTATGTCCACTATTTTAGAGCAGCTTTCTGACTCAGTGGCAATGAGTTCTCCTCCATATTCTAAAACAGGTAGAACATACGTTTTTATAAGTGGTAGAACGTGTATCAGAAGAGCCCCAGGTAATACCAGAAAATCTCCTCAGAAGCCTTAGTCTGTTGGTGCTTTTTCTCGTCATCTCTTCTGCTTGTTTTCTCCATGAAAGTTTATTGTTTAAAATAAGTCCAAGGTAACAATAAAAATCCACTCGATATAAGATTTGCTGATTAAAATTTACAGAAATCTGGTGTTCCTTAATGGACAAGGTGAAAAGTTGGCAAACAGTTTTGTCAACATTAATTCATATTTGAATTTTGGAGCGCCATTCCCCTAAGACCCTTAAGGCTTCGTTAGTTTTTATGTTTAAAGCATTAGTATCTGTATTAGTTGTTTAGATTACAATATCATCAGCAAATGCCGAGCATTTGATTCCAGGTATGTGAGCAAGGCTGTAAATAAGATCGTTGATCATGACATTAAACAGTGTACAGCTTGTAACTGCTCCTTGTGGTAAACCATAACGGAGCTGGACATATTTGGAGAAGGCTGTTTGATATTTAACTCTGGCCATTTTTTGAGAAAGTGTGGATTTTAGCCAGTTTAGTAAATTGCCGTTGATACCAAAGATAATCAATTTCACAATAAGATTTTTACGCCATACTCAATCGCAGGCATTTTTGAAATCCACATAAACTGCCAAAGTAGATCGTTTTCTTTGAAATCCATCCTTGATGGATTGGGACAGGAAAGCTGCTTGTTCAATACTATTTTTTTTCTTCTAAAACCAGCCTGGTAATCTGACAAAAGTTTTTTCTCTTCGAGTTAAAAACTAAGTCTGTTGACAAACATTCTCTCCATCAATTTTGATATTGCGTTGGTCAAAGAAATTGGCTTATAACTAAAAGTGCTCTCTGTTGATTTTTGTGGTTTTAAGAGTGGAAAAATTGAAGCTTTTTCCACTCACCAGAATATGAGTCTTCTAAATAATGTTATAGAAGTAAAGGAGTGTTTGTTTTGCATTTTCACCCAAGTTTAAAAAGAATTCACTTGGAAGATCGTCAGGTCCAGGGTTTTTTCCACCACTGGTCTCGTACATCGCTCTGCAAAGTTCATCAAGGGTAAAATCATCGTTAAAAAGGTGTTCGTCACTATACTTAAAACAATCAACAAGTGGCAGTATAAGCATAGGAACGCGCCTCTTGTGGGACAGCCTGCACACTGACGCATAATGCTTAGCAAAGTCCAGAGCCTTTTCTTTGTTTTTATAGGAAATTTTTCCATTGCTAATAAGTGGCTCATTTTTGCTTAAATTATTTTCATTGTTTAATGATGACAAAAAGTAATGGGCCCGAGAACCATCTTTTCTAAGATCCAGATTTGATGCGAAATTCTTAAAAAATTTCCTTTTGGCCTCTTTAATGGCTCTTTTAAGGACAGATTGTGCATGACGAATAGCAATATTATCTGTGGTGCTCCCTGAAAGCTCAGCTTTCAAAAGTGCTTCCTCACATTTTTTCTTTAAGATTGTAAGTTCGTCTGTCCAGAAAGGTCTAAATATTTTTATCTTTCCTCTAGGAATTGATTCTCGAGCACAGGCTCTAATAGTCTCCACAATGAAGTCGTTGCAAACGTCAGGGTTAGAAAAGTTAAATTTGTCTATTGTTAGGATTTTATTGGTAAGGGAGGAAACCTTTTTTTAATTTGCTTTCTTCAAATTCCATCTAGGGTATATATCCTCAACGGCAGCGGGTATGCTGTGTCTTGTTAGAATGGTTCACTCTCAATATCTTGTGGCCATGGCCACCGCAGGACTCCAGTAGATTGACAGAAACTTTATTAGATAGCTTTGCGTGGGATATTACAAGGTAAGGGCTGGTTCTTTCCCCTTTAAAGGACAGAAAGTATCCCCATTTGTTGTATGGAATGTAATGGCAGTAGAGTCCAAAAATTCTCAAGAAATCTGCCAGGTTATTTGTTTGCTTGTATCCCCATCTTGGAGAATGGCAATCAAAGTCTCCAACAAAAATTGTATATTTATCAAGGATTCTTTCCATGATTGAAGTCAAGGATTCATTTCAAGGAGGACTGTACATGAAATTGAACTTAGTGTGCATATTGTCTTTCCAAATATTAAGTTCCACTCCTTCAAAAGTATTATCTTGCATGGTATGAAGTATTTTAAAGTTACATGTATAGGTGTTTTTCACTCCGACAATAATGCCAGAGACTGTTGAAATCTAGTCAAGGTGTACAGTGTAAAGCCATAACATTTGTAAAATCTAAGGGTATTAGTACACACACCGGCCACCGCAATTGCAAATACGTCACAGTTTTCTCTTGTCACAATAGACTTGAACTCACAGTATTTAGTATTAGACAGGCCACCAGCATTCCAGAATAGGGCAAAGGTATCAGTCTCATTCGTGCCCTTAGAAGGGCCTTTTCTTGCTTCAAATAGTAGGCATAATCACAATTGGACTGTAGTGACGAAAGTGTATCTCGTTTAGTTACCAAAAGGCGTTCTAGGGGGCACCACGAAGAGGCGAGACACATCACCCCCCAAATAAATTTAAGAATGTAAGAAATTTGTAGATAGGTATAATAACTGTTAGTGCCAATAGATGGCACCACTACATAATTAGTGTATTTTTCTTCTATATAAATCTAAAATTAAGTTACATTTAATTAATGAATTTATACTTGAAAAAACTTTATAAACATCTAGTGACATCCATTACAAGTTTTAAAAATGTATTTGAAGTTGAGTGGAGGAATAATACGTATTTTATTAACAACTGAAAATTTAAACAAGATATATATAAAAAGAGTGTGAACTAACAATAGAAATCGAAAACAAGATGAATGTTATTCCTCAGAAATAATTGTAGCTTGAAAGAACAAAATAAATGCATTTTATACCCTTTTGAAAATAATATGTTAAATAGTAAATTTTAAATATGGTAATTATCTCCCTACACTCACACACAAAAGAATGAAACAATTTCATATAAAAAAAATCTGTGAATTTCAAATTTGTTTTCAGTTTATCAATTTAAATTATCTCAATTTAATATAAATAAATGAACAATATAATATGTAGATTAATCAATAAGATCCCATAAATATAATTCTTTACTAGAAGCTGAAATTGGATTAGTATGAATAATCGAACTAGGACTAATATTGATATCCAAAGTTGATGGAATCGTAATAAAATGTGGCTCATATTTGAAATATAAAACGCATTTCAATTAATTAGTTTTTTCCAAGAATATATCGACTTGTTAATGCTAAATGAAAAATACGTCAAATAAAAATTTCTCTATTGATGCATAAAATTAAAAGATTTGATTACTTGATATAATAGTTTTGGAGAGTGCTTTTAAGTTAATTGGTTTTTGTTGTTTCCTGTATTTAGTCATTGTTACAGAGCTAACTTTTGTTAATTTTGCAACAACATCTATTTTATTAATAATCTCAAATTGTTTTTCATAAAACGCATAGATTTCAAATTCATGATTATATCTTAACGATGCACGCTGTCTTATTGTAAGAATCCAATTATTTCTTAATTTAATTGAAACTACAGTCAAATAACATTATGGTACTCTTTATTTATTTTGTGATTACTTATTCATTGTTTTCAGCGTTAATCTGTTTTATTGCAATTAATCTGGAATATTTAATAATTTGTTGTTATGACATATTATATTCAAATAATGCAGGCATCTGTGTAATTTTAGAATACAGAATAAATTTATATAATCATTCCCAAATTATATAAATCAGTGTGATTAATCTCGCGTTTTAAAAAATTACATGATATATTAATTGCAATATTTAAAATAAAAGACAATAAACATATTTGCTGACATTCTTTATATCACTTTACTTTTATATGAATCAAAATTCCTTACTTGTATTGCTATTTAAAACTTAGCCTACATCCAATATATATTGTACAATATATATACCTCCAATATAATACATCCATAGTATATTTCAAAAGCTTTCTATATTTTATTACTTTAATAGGAAAATTATAATTGATACCAGATTTATAGTAATGTCCTTAATTTTTTAAAGTTACTATTAAGGAATATCTGAAATATTTAGCCAATTAGTCTCGTGAAATAAATGCAAGTTATTTAAAAACATATTAAGTTTGATTAAAAATTTTAAAATATAATGAGTGCAAAAAAAAAAAAGAAATAGAAATAGAAAAATACATTCAAAATATCAAAAATAGAAAAATACACTACTAAATTGCAACACCAGACAAAGACAAGATATATCACAACAAAATTTATTTTGTAGATAACATGTATCAAATGATAAAAACTTATAGACTTCTGTGAAGTGTGGTTCCCGCCAAAACCAGTAGCCAGAGTAGCCGCCGTTGTTGGAGATCACCGCTGCCACACGGCTCGGCATTGATTCAAAGAGACTTTGGATGTGTTCTTGGGATACAGCAGATTAAGCAGCTTCCACACGTTGCCAAATTTGATCTGGTGTGTCAGCTGAGGATATAATCTGGGTCAATAGTTGAGCAACCATGGACCACGTGTTTTCTATTGGTGAAAGATCCGGAGAGCAAGCAGGTCAGAGAAGCAATACAATCTGGCGATTGAAGAAGAACCCTTGGACAATCATTGCCATATGTGGTGTGCATTATCCTGTTGAAATATGGCAGTGGGCAAGTCCTGAAGGTAAAAAAGGACAAAGGTGACTGCAACACCTTGGAGATGTAGATCTGGCTGTTTAAAATACCAGCATTGCATACTAGAGGAATGGGAGAGTGATATCCAATACCGCTTTACATCATAATACAGGATGCAGAACCAGTATGACGGTGCATAACGCAGCTATTCCAAATGCTCTCTGCACGAATGCGATCATCGTGGTATTGCAGACAGAAGCTTGACTCGTCGGTAACATTCAATAGAGCACCAACCCACTCGAAGATATACGGTGAGAGAATGTCGTTGCATGTAGTAATCCTGAATGGAACTCAGGAACATAGGCCAGTGGGGTGCAGGAACGCCAAGGTCCAAAAGGATAAAGGTCGGGATACTCGGTGGGGAGAGCCGAACCACCTCAAAGGAAAACACCCAAAGGTGAAAATATGTCAATTGATCGACGTGCTATTGGACTCTGTGACTAGAAGATTTGAGGACACACAATGGCCTTTATTAATTAGTAATAATACAGGGTTAAATACAATACAATATAAATATAAATATACAAAGGAAATGATTCGTCGGTAAAGACAATTTCATTTCATTCTGCCGCCCACATTCTTCGGTCATCACACCATTGGTGGCGGAGATGTCTGTGGTTCTGCACCAAGAGTAGACGAAACAAAGGACGTCTTGCGGACAGACCACTCTGATATAAACGGCATCGAATGGTACACGCAGACACTAGGTGATGCAGTACAGACTGAATGTGCTGTTCCATGTGGTTCGTGATGTGGCTGAGGGATCCGTCATTGCCATACGCCCAAGTTGCTTCTTCTTATGTGAAGTGGGGCACTGAAGTTCATGCTATCGTATACATTAGTCCGTCGTACTCTTTTGCATCCAACTATTAGATATCCACATTACAATTGTTTGGTTTCGTCCAACACGACTACCCATCCTTCTTCTGTCGAACTCAGATACTTGATAAAAAAAATCATCATTGTTTTCTTCAAGGCATAATTAATTTTTTTTAAAAAAAATTGCCGAACTGGAAATCGTCGAAACCTCCAAGCCTTAAATAGCGTTTTGAAGAGGCGCCACGGGCACGCGTGATCTGCGTCTGTGCTGAAATTCTTATAATTTGTATGCCTCACTTCTGCTAATGGATGTTGTAAATTTCATGTTATTTGCATGCTTTTTTCAGGGTGTTGCTTTCACGGTGACCAGCAGTGTACATTCAAAATTTAATAATTTCGCTAAATAAGATTCACACGTGATTTTCATTTACCAAAACTGAAAATAAAATACTGCGTGTATTTAATTGTGGGACCAGCTTTATTGTAAACCGAATTATTTATATTCTAGTGATGAAATAATGCTAGTGACTATAACACTATAGAATTAACTGTATTTTATCTCTAGAAATACAGTCACTTAAAGTAGACTTTCCGAAGTGTTTCGTTAATATCCAAATTGTCTAAGATACATAAAAATGAAAACAAGAAATTATTTATTTAAAAGTTTATCTGCCCATTCCATTTGATCTCTCGTTTAGAGATGTGTGTGATAATTCAAAATGAGCACCCTTATAATTTTTATACTTGATCCATGTGAGAGGAAACAGTGACTTTATTTTTTATTGGTAGTGCTTTACATTTTTCCATCGATAATGAATAGAGAAATATTTCTCTAATTTATCGCATCGTGTTCTGCTACTCAAAAAGGAATGAGCCAAGTTTAATGCCATCCACTATGCAACAAAAGATGATAAGTTTAAGATACATCCTAATCCAAGGGATTACCATAATCGTTTGGTAAAATCGTACTTTTGGAAGTAAAAAAATTCAGCTTTAATTTCAGTTAATATTGAATAGTGGAAAATAAAAAGTGCACTTCTACATACACATGCATTGTAATGAGTGTTTGGGAATTCTTTCATGGTTTTCTCCCTTGGAAAACACAAATGTAGTTTACTATTGCTTTTACTGTCAGACATAACATTTTTGCCAATTAAAATCTGCTTGTTCAAAGAATAGATTTTTAATATTTTTCGAATAACTGTGAATTTCTCTCTTCCAGTAATCGATTTTTTTAGAAGTTTATCTGCCTATTCCATTTGATTTCTCGTTTAGAGATGTGTGTGATAATTCATAATGAGCACCCTTATAATTTTTATACTTGATCTATGGGAGAGGAAACAGTGACTTTATTTTTTATTGGTAGTGCTTTACATTTTTTTCCATGGATAATGAATAGAGACGTTTCTCTAATTTATCGGATAGTGTTCTGCTACTCAAAAAGGAAAGTTTAATGCCAACCACTATGCAACAAAAGATGATGAGTTTAAGGTTTTGTCTTTCCGCATGGGCATCTACATGTCTACGTTAAATTTACGACATCCAAAGTCATTCCGCTGGTGTGGCATGTGGTTGGAGAGGAAGGTGCCATCTAAAGTGTGATTTCGTCACCTGTCTGTGGTTCAAAATTACCAGGCACTTGGAGATAGATGAATATTCTAATCCTGTAAACCTTGAGGTACAGTCCCTGGCTCACTTGCACCGATGTGTATGCATATGCATGCATGTATAAAAGGATGATTTCTAGGTTTTTTAATTTGCGATTTGTTAATGATTTATGTTCTGAAAAAATTATTACAGATGGTAATATGTAGTGGATATTAATAGATGTCAGCTATAAAGTTATTTTACAGACAAAAATGACTTAATAAATATTTCTCCAAACGAAACTGATGTGTCGTACTAATGTACCTATGCAAAAACATATAATTCGTACAATAAATTATAATAACAGTATAAACAATTATACAATTGCCATGACATGCTGTTAAAACTTTTACATGCTCAGAATTGTAAAAATAATTTTTTTTGTGAATCATTTATATTCGACTTCATTAAGAAAATGATGTAAGATGTCCTTTGACCAAAAATAAAACAAACTATGAAAAACATTTTTTTACAATTTTTTTTTTTCATAAGAAATCTTTTTACAAATTATAATAAATAATGTAAATAAAAGTGAAGTTAAAAGAAAATTGCTTCACTAGTAAAATAATGTTCTCTTGATCTTAATAAATCAGAAATATTTTAACTATAAAATTGCTAAAAATACACGATATAAGTGAAATCTTGAAATAAATAATTTTTCAAGTACTTTGTATGATTAAATTTAGTGATTTAATGATGATTCAAGCATAACATTCATATTAAAACTCATTATTAGACAAATGAATTACTGTTTCATACACACACATTCCGTTTTAAATGACATATTTATTTCTAATAACTAGTAAAGTTTGTCGAATAATTAATTAAATGTTTTTAAACTATCAAAAATCATAAAAATTTAACTTACATATTTAAAAATATATCATTCTACATTTTTTTTATTTTGAAACGGATTGTGAGTAATATTTTATTTATTCTATATCACAGAATTTAAATAAATAAACTTATATTGTGAAATTAAAATTTCGAATATTTTTATATAATCTAGTGATAATCATTTACAGTGATGATACTAAAATAAAACTAATAATTGCCTTTTGTTTTCTTCATTTTGTTTTGTTAAAATTAAAAATATTCAATATTTAATACTATAATTTTTATAATATTTCTTATAAATTATTCTATAATATTGGCAGCTTAAGATATTTAATAAATATTTTAGTCATTACTTTGTAAGCATATATTGATCAAAATTTAGGATAGAATTTTGGATTTGAAGTAACTTACAAATTACAATCTTTCAGAGAATTACTATGAAGTCACTAATTAATAAGTATTTCTCAGTATTTCAATAGGAAAAAAAACTAAGAACACATTTCGGCATACTGTTTGATGTATCATTTAATACCCATATGAAAATTGGAAATTAAATTTGTGTTGCTTTGAAATCAATGCCAACCAATCAATCAAGAGAAACCAAATATACGCGAAATTGTTTAAAATATGTATTTGATCATACTTAAATAAAATTGTTTTGAATGATAAAATTAAAGAAAATTTTATACATTTTTGTTTATTTTTTATTATTCGTA
>JAPDSC010069505.1:10046-24337 GCA_026290005.1 Latrodectus geometricus
CATCCTGAGTGCCAGTTTAATTTACTTTTTACTTTTATTTATCACCATTTTCAATCGCATGTTTTTTCTCATAAATAATTCTTCAGTTGAAATAATGATATGGTTTGAGATGTTTGTTATTTTCTAAATATAAAAATCGAGTTTAAAAAATCTGAATTGAATAAAAAAACAGCAATTTATATTTCCCCAATATAACGTTTTCTTTTTTTTTTTCATTATGAAGTTTACAAATATAAAAAAAAGAAATACCACTATAGTATTTTATAGTATTTATTTTAGTTCTATATAAAAATATGATTTTTAATTCTGAAAATTCAACAATAGTATGGTTTGTTTGAAAAATTTCATGAAACGTTTCCATTATATAATCCCAGAATATTCAAGAGATAACTAATTTGTTATTAAAGTTTCGCGTCCTTATTTTTTTTCCCTTATCTTGCATCTGTTTTAATGTTATCTACACTCTTTCAATAGTTTTTTTCCCTCCATAAATATTTTGTTTGTAATTACACGATCTGTTGAGGATTTGGTTTCCTTTCTCTGAATCCTTTATTAATTTTTCACTTTTTCGATTCATCAAGAGCATGAATATTTTTTTTTCTTCTTTTCATCATTTCTGTCACTAATATTCAAAAGGGGAAGAAAAAAAAAACTTTTCCAAATCACTCCTGTTTGCTAAACTGAAGCAAAATGATTTGATTAATTCCAAGTCAGCACAATGAGAAGTAATGAACTCTCTATTTTGAGAAGAACTTTTTCGCCTTTTGTTTATCATGTACTACAATAAGCTTTTGTTCTAATGATATTAAGTTTCCTTTCTAGTAAAAAGAACAAAAAAAAAAGATAATATTGCGGTGAAAAAAATATTTCGGATAAAATGGATAGTACATTTAACAGGTTATTTTAAATAATGTATAGCGAAAGAATATATTTTCTTAGTAAGAAATATAAAAGGACTCTAATTCCTTATTGATTGATTCTATTGTTTTACATCTGTTTCCTTTTCCTAGAACTTTTGTAACAAAACTTTTAAATTTCTTATTTAGAAATTAAAATATAATTGTTTTGAATCTTAAATTAAAAGAAATAAATATTTAAAAATATACTGTTTTCTAAAAATTAAAAGAAATTATAATAATTTACTGAAAGAAACCAATTCTTGTTACTATACAGAATTCATCAAAAATTTTAAATATATTTTAAAATAAGAGCTAAATAGAGTTAAAAAATGCAATTTATTGATGATATAATTTGAATACTTCATCTGCAATCTGCAAGCATCATTAAATAGTTTGTTTTAGATAAAGTATTAATTATTGAAGCAAAATGACTTCTAAAGCAATTAAAAATTACGAAATAAATATGATAAAAGCCCTGTCAAATAAAATTTGGAAAAAAAGAGTAACAAGTAAATTATTATAATATATTGCATACTGAGCATAATAAACATAAATTCAATGTAAATGAATAAGAATAAGTAATTAACAGATAAAACATTATAAAATATTGCAAACAAAATATTAAATTTGTACAGAAAATCTGAACATTTTTTTTTACATATTATGGCAGTATAACTAAAGATGCATGAAAAAAATTATGCTAAAAGAAAGAAATGTCCAAGTTTTACTGCGTTAACATTTGTGTGTAGAAGAAAAGAAGAAAGGTATTAGTAATTTAATAAAAATGAATAAAAGGGGCATTGATTGAATTAATTTCGAAGATATTTTGGAGTAGTATTTAATTATTTAAGCTTAAAAAAGTTCAAATAAATGCAAAAAAAGCATTATATATGAAATCAACGATTCCAATTGAAAAAAAATTAGCTGAAATACTTTATATGCAGGTTAATCTCAAAAGCATCTGAAAACTACTCATTTTCTTTTCTTAGGAGAATAAATGTAATTCAAGAAATTCAATGGCTAAAGAAGAAACTACTCAATTAGCTACACAAAAATTACAGCATCAGGATAAAATAAATAGTACATTTTTTACTGTATATATTTAGTATTGGAGTTTATACGCATTACTCTTAGTTTGTTGGCGGTTTTGGGTACGCAGAGTTGATAATTTTATTCATAGAAAAGACAACTTTGGTATCGACAATTGAATTAAATGAGCTTAGACGGTGAACAGTAAGACATTATCCAACTCTTCTTCAATTCCAAACCAAAGCTTAAATAAGTCATAAAAGTTTACTAATGGTGATATGTCTGATTCAAAGAGAAGATTGATTACTTATTTTTATAAGGCTTTAGTTACGAATAACGTATTGATCAGGAAAACTTGGGAATATTTTCTGTATCGTGGTGGATCAGGAAAATATAGTTAGCATTACATTATTGTATAGCTAAAAAATAGTGTCATACAGAGTGGTAGTCAGGTGATGTAGATAAAAGCTTTCTATATTACCGGCTTTGTGAACAAGACGCAACCTGAATGTGTTGCCAATAGCATTTGGTACTATCAACTCAAGTGCTTGTCTTGAATGATAAAACTTTTCGCAGCTAGACTCAAAAATATATACATAATGTTCTGTATTCAACATATACGTATCATATTCAGTATACAATATATACGTTAAATAACATTTTCAAATTACAGTATAGAAAGCAAACAAGATCAATTTGTACAAATAGATGATTGTAGGAAGAAGACCATAGTATCAAAGGTTAATGCCAATTTCAGTGAAATCCTCTACAAAACTATGTCAAGTGTAATGTCCTTATTAACATAGAACACTTATTTAAGTTGACATCAGGACTAACTATAGCAAGTTATTACATGTTGTTGTTACCTATGACACTAAGCGAAGCCAAGCATTCCCGTCAGGGACTGAGAAAATGAAGTCAGAAAGAGCGTCTTCCGTTTTCGAACAAACCAACCCCCCTACGAGGGTGGAAGTACGTCTTTGGTTCATAGATGGCAACACCATCTGTGTCTTCCAATTTAGAGAGAGGTAACCAGAGAAGACCCAAAGCCTTGCTCATAACACCCCCAGAGGAATTAATTTGGAATGGCAACATGGAGGACATTGTGACACGACATATTTTACGTGCTCCAGTCGCCATTAGTCAACATGGCGGATCTTCAGATACATCGGGATTCGAACTCACTCCCTTCCGGTAATGAGAATGACGTCCTCACCAACCAGGCCACAGCGGCCCAGTCATTACATAGTTTACTTATGTTTACTATAGGAAAAATAAAACTGAATTATACAAGACTCTAATGGAGTAGACTAATTTATATCTCAAAATAGTGATCTATCGTTTCCCTCTTTTCTCCTACTATTACCTTTTTGAGTTTGGCTTGGGTAATAGTAACTAATGTGAAAATATTGTTTAGCGGTTTATATTATAGATTGTAAACAGTATTTTTTTATGTAATTTTTAGTGTTAAATAACATTATTAATACGTTGATTATAGTGTTTTCTATAATTTATTCTTTTAGGACTCAATAATGTATTCACAACACTTTTACCTGGCCAACATACAAATATGCAAAGAAATAAATCCTTGAAACAATTTGCAACAATGCAAACATTTTTCGGTAACTTATACGTAATTGTTACAAACACGGTCATTATATATATACATGGAGGAAGTTGCTATTGTTATGTTTCATAAAAAATGTACGATTTTAATGAATTTTCATGTTATCACTTATTTTGATGTTGTTGTTGTTGTTGTTGTCGTGTGCCAGCCAGGCTGGCAATATGGGGTGCGCTGCTCACTTTTCCAACTGAACCATATTTGGTGTGGAGTCCGACTTCCTCAGTATACACATGCCATAGGTACCCGTTTATAGGGTAGGCAACCATTTACACACAAAGAAAGGACAAAGACAAGAAAGAGAGAGAAAGAAAGTACATCCGTACCGGAGCCAGGATTCAAACTCAGGTCCCACCCATCTGTAGTCAGGTACGTTAACCACTAGACAGGTTGGGCGGCTAAAATTACTTTTCTCTGTTGTTGTTGTCGTGTGCCATATTTGGTGTGGAGTCTGACTTCCTCAGTACACACATGCCATAGGCAACCATTCACACACAAAGAAAGGACAAAGACAAGAAAGAGAGAAAGTACATCCATGCCCGAGCCAGGATTTGAACCCAGGTCCCACCCATCTGTAGTCAGGTGCGCTAACCACTAGACAGGTTGGGCGGCACTTATTTTGATAAATAGTTCATTTCATGATTTCCAATGAATTGATTGATTTTGATTTTCGAAAATAATTTAATTGCTTTTATGAGGTACAAGATAATTATTTCGCATATTTTCCCTCATAATGCAAATTTTCCCTCAAAATATTTTTTATTTGAAATTTAATCTTTCTCTTCAGAATAAAAACTACATAAACCTCGCATTTTCCAGCGTGTGAGAGATGAACTCATTCCGTTCAACGAAGTACGCATCATTCATCAAACTAATCTCTAAATAAACAGGTAAAACTGACAGGCTGTGTGTCCATAACAAAATTTGAAGTACCATTTTGATTTATTCATGATTGTGGCTATAATAATTAAGCATCGTAATATTTTACAACATGTGATTTACGTTATCTATAAAAATGAAAAATGACGGTTGCGTGCAAAAGAACAATTTGTATTTCCTGGAAGCATGTTTTAGAATGCGAGACGAAAAGTTACTCTGCCAACGATTTCAGGAGTGCCTAAATCAAAGGCACGATTAGCCCCGTTTAAACTAAGAAATGTAAAAATGTCTCCTATTACGCAGTATTTATTTCAAGAATGCTTGATGCAATTTTTCAGCTGCAGATGTTTGGATTTGATAACGTGGTTTTATTACATATAAGCACAATATTGTGTCTTAAAGACCTGATATGAATTATACCAATATATTCAAATGTATGTTATAATTTATTTAAGACACACACACAAGCATTAGATATACATACAAATTCTAAATAATAACATATTTAAAAAATAAACGTTTATTCGATACGTATTTCAGAAAAGTATTTATAAGATACTTCACATTGAGGGACAAACTACTAAATAATAAGGAAGTGGACCTCATTTTTCAAGTTATTCTTCTTTTGGCTTGATAATACGATACTGAAATAATGCAATGTTAATTAGGATGAGGAATTACAAATTACATACATATATCTTAATGTGCTGAATTAAATTACCATTTTCCAGATGTTTGCAAGGCTAAAATTGATTTTCAACCTTTGATGCTATGGTCTTCTTTCTGTTTCCCACAAGCTTGTTTCCACTGAGCTTGGTTTGGTTTATAGACATTGATTTGAAAATATAAATTAGAGGTATACATTTCAATATATATATATTGTCAAACGATGGAAAAAAATCAATGGGCTGAACATTTTGATTAAATGTATAAGTTTTTCAAATAGAAAAAGATTACTCAAAAATTTTAAGCGAGAAATATCACAATGTTATAAAATCAAACAAGAAACGGAAAACAGAAGAGCTCAAAATGTAGGCTAGCAACTATAACGAAATTTAGAGATAATGTTTATTACACTAGTTATGTAACTTAAAAAATATGAGAGTATTTACATTTTTTAGATTTACAAACAGAAGTATAAAATCTCGTAACTTTAGATTAGCAAATTAAAATTAGTTTCATACTGGGTAGGATCAACTGAAACGCAACATAAGATGCTCATACGGCCGTATTCACCAACCAGAGTTAAACGAGGTTTCAAGGTAAAGGGCGAGTTAAGTCATGAAACGTTATTCCCCACGACCAAAACAGCGATTAATTCGCCTATATTGATTCCTAGAATAACCCTACGATTTCGGAGTGTTAGCGCCGAGTCAGCAAACAATGGTGGACTTAAGAGATATGTTTTTGACATTGATGTGCAAGATTGCTAGCCAATCAGAAGCCGTCTTATATGTCATGTTCGGTTAACTCCAAAGTTGTTTTACACGGGAATTTCCCCGTTTCGTGAATAAGAATCGGCGAGTCATACTAGAGTTGAGTTATATCCGAGTTAGGCTACACTCAAGTTAACCCGTGTTTGGTGAATACGGCCGATAGTAACGTCTTGCACTTTTTTTATGCTGTTTATAAATTGCATTATTAATTGATTACTGATAATGTAAAGTATTTCAAAGATTATATAAGGTTTAAGAAGGTATTAAAACTCTGCAATACATTTTCCTAAAACATTACGCTCATATTTTACGGAAACAAGATCAGAAGAGAATTATCCATGTCATTTGCATTAAAGATTTTTCTTCAATGAATTTATGCATGAGACAAAAAATGAGTAGGCGAACATCATCTGGTTGAAAAATGAAGAGCAGTGGAAACATATGAACGAACAATAGCAAAATCCAGCATGCCCATATTACATCTCTTAACATTGCGAATCAAATGTGCCAACAAATATTGAGTAATATATCCTCTCCATTAAAGAATAGTCCATTTATTCACCCCATATGTTAACGAGAAGATACAATGAAATTGCCCTTTTCCATGAATGAATGCATTAAGAAACATTGCATAAAGCAAACCAAAACTCATTAATGATCAGACAAATCTAAATTGATTTCTAGTTTTATTTACTTTACCATAAGCTTATATGAAGTATTCCATCAAAGAAAATTTTTATATACGTTTATTTGTGCATATACCATTGATATTATTCTTTAAACAAAAATAAACGCGGATCTAAACTCTGGTAGAATTGCAGTCCCGTTGTGACGTAAATTAAAACATATATATACAGTTCATTTATAAAAATAATATATTTTGTTTTAACTTTATTTAGGTCTTAAAGTAACCTATGGACAGGAATCGGTTCCACAATAGACTGTGGCGTCAATCTGCGCAATGTTGTATAATTATTGCTTTTGTAAAAGTTTGTTGCGCTTGCTAATGTCTCTTCTTATCTCATAAATAAAGTTCGGGGCTTCTTAATATTCTGTCAATGTTACCTTGTATTGATTATTTTACTTTAGTTTCTCGAAATTATTTAATACATTGTCATTCATTAAACAGCAAGTTTTAAATTGCATTCCATTCACGTTAAGTAATGGAGTGTCACTCTTTAACATAATGCTGATCAATACATTTTAACATATCCATATCTCTATATAAGAATACGAACAGCCTTTTTAGCTAATTTATCTTAAAATTTCAATTTGATGTTCAACTTTTCAAAGTTAGGAATTTATGTGTAATGCAATGAATCAGTATTTTGGGGCCTGAATGTCTGACATTTACTTCAATTAACCGTAGTAATTTATAAACAGTATAGAAAGGCCGCGGTGGCCTGATTGGTTAGGGCGTCGTTCTTGTTACAAAGAGGTGGTAAGCTCGAATCCCGACTTAGTCGAAGATCCGTTGTGATCAATAATGGCGACTGGGGCACATAATTTTATGTGCCCCAGTCGCCATTATTATCGACATATTTATGTCAGGTCGCAATGTCCTCTATGTTCCCATTACAAATTAATGCCTCTGGGCGTGGTTGGAGCCAGGCTATAGGTCTTCTCTGGTTTCAATCTCTAAATTGGAAGATTCAGATGGTGCTGCTATCTATGAGCCAAAAGCCGTACTTCCACCTTCGTTTGAGGGTGTTCTATTCAAAAACGGAAGACGCTCTCTCTCTGACTTCATTCGCCTAGTCTCTTGACGTTGTGCCAAGTGTCATCAGAAACAACATAAACAGTATTTTTTTTAAATAACTGACTGCCATTAACTTCATGAACAACATTTTTTTCTATTAATTCAATGCTTAGCTGATTGTTATAGAGTTGAAGTCCCAACCATAGACATGGAACATCATTTTGAATATTTTGCTGACTTCTCACAGCTAATCCTGATATATATAATCTTTATTCACTATATTAAAATTTAAATTTATAATATTATTTTATTCTATAATCGTAGAGAAGCTATGTTTAAAAATTTGTATCAAAATTTTGTTATATAAGAAAACTGTGAAAACATTACCAAATATATTTCCCGTCTTTAAAAGCTGTTTTTAAACTTTATTTTAGGTTTAAAAATGTGCAAGCATTTATTTTATCCTAAAAGTTTATCATCTATTACTATTCAAACCAAAAATCTCCAAATAGAAATATTTCAACATTCAGAGACAAAATAAAATTTTGTTCCCTCCGTTTTTTGCGTTCTTGAATTTCAAACTTATTTCCAATATTTTAAATTTTATTTTATTAAAAATTCTGAATACATAATTAATGCATTGAACTCAATGAATTTCAAAATATATTAAATAAATTCTTTGTTGCGTTAATAATGATAAATAAATGTTTTCGTTCATTGAACATCACTTGTTATTTTTTTCAAAAACCTTCTTGATTATGATGTTTTATAAGCATATTAAACATTTTTATGATAAGTATAATTAACTGAATGGTTCTATTCATCGAAAATTAAAGTTGTTGAAAGAAAACTTTGAAAATAATAGGACGGAAAACTAATAGAAAACTCGAATTGTAGTGTTGGTATAGGACTAACAAAAGCAATGAAATTCTTGCTGGATCACGTGATATTTTCGTAAACAGTTTTTCATTAACATCAAAAAAATCTTATAATTTAAGTTTAAACATAGTTATGCAATGATATAAAGTTGATTAATTTTACTCGGTCAATATTATCTTAGTCGAGAAAAAATAATTTTAAAGATTCAATTATATTATCGGAAGAAAGCGTAGTAAAACGGCTATTGATGTAAGAAGCAAATTTGAGTCGGCGACTTTCTAAAAAATTAAAAGATTTTTAAGAGAATCACCGGGTTTGGTTAAAGAAATGGAAGAAAATGTTGCTTAAAATCAGTGAATTTTATGCTTTATAATCAATGTTCTTTATTATGTCATTCATAATGAAACATTTTAAGAGTTCAATGAAAAATAATTATATTAGGTTGGGGAAAAAGAAATCCATTATTTTTACGTGAACTTTATGTAACTTCTTTTGGATTCGTTTTGTAAAAAGGTTTAAAACAGTTTTCATGTAGATTTTTAGGTCTTGCGCGTTACTACTGCTGACTTGCGGTCAACTTCGACCATTTTTGATATTTTACAGACATTTTCGACGATGCTGTATCCACATGCGAGGTGCATCTCTAACATCAAAAATACCCGAACGGAATCGACGAAACAAAAATTGTACGTAATTGGTTGTTGCAGTCTTATATAGGACGATAAACACCTTTCATAATTTTAGCCACCCGGCTATCTTTTTCGCCGTTACAAGAATAAAACGAAAATGTATCGAATTTTCTGTTTGTTGTCTTCCATTTTTAAAACCTTGTACTCGTAACTGAATTAATCAAACAAAAAACCGCAAGAGGATATTTTAGTGTCAAATGTCACCTTTACAACGAGCATAAATCTGAAATTGTTTAATAGATACCTCACGAGATATAGATCAATACAGACGTCTACCGAAAAAATAATGGATTACTTTTTCCCCAAACTAATATTAAAATTTTATATACAATAGAAATTTAAAACAACGATGCATAATTTGAAAGACGTTAATTTTTCAAATAAATAGGCTTAGTATTGTCATTTATAATAATGCTAAGTAATAAAATCTTCAAATCTCATTTACTAGGTACTAAATGGAACTTCTCTACGAAATAAGTTTCTCTTTTTCTGCTTAAAACTTATGTTGAAGATTTGTGTTAATAAGCCATTATTTTGGAGTTCAGATCACGTGATTGCTAGATGACGAGATATGAATGAAAAACTTTGACCTTTAAATTCTTTCGCCTTCACGATTTTCATCTCAAAATGATTCACTGATTAGAGATCAAAAGCATATAAGTACAAATGATATCTGTGAGATTAACTCAAGGCCATTTTGCTACAGAAAATTTTTGTGTTTGATCAGGTGTGGCGCTAGAGACAAATTAATTCTTTTCATTTTTATCTCCGATCCTTTAGACTGGAATCATGATAATTAGTGTAGCCATATCTGACAGAGATTGGAAAAGTTGATATCATCACCCCTTGCAGATCGAAATCACGTATGAATTTGCTGAAATATAGAATTTATACTAATCTCCGATCCTATGTTGTATCTATACAATAAGTTTGTGCCATTTTGTGATGAATTAAAAATTATAGGAATAGATTAAGTAAATTAAATCTATTTAAACATTAATCAGTACTTCAAGTTCAGATATTTTAGTGTCAAATGTCACCTTTCAAACGAGCATAAATCTGAAATTGTTTGATATATACCTGACGAGATATCGATCACTACAGAAGTGTACCGAAAAAATAATGTATTATTTTCCCCCAAACTAATAATAATAATAAAACATTTAATATGAAGACAAAATTAAAACAAAAATGAGAACCATCACTGTTCTAATATTTTTTATTAGTTTGTTTTATCATGTTTAAAGATCATTAATATAATTTGCTTTTTGCTAGGTACAAGAAGTTACATTTGTGCATTTACCACGCATTTTTAACTCTACACTGACTTATTTTTGAGACTTATAGATAATTCAAAAATGTAATTTCAGGATGAGAAAATTGAGAAAACTGAATAGAGAATATTTCACCCCGAATTTCCTTTCTTTATTATTTTATAATTTATTAGATTGTGTTTGCCCTATAAACACGAAGTTCTTTAAACAGGATCAAATCCATTACCCTCTAAAATTTGTTACGGATGCATTATTATGATCTCAGCTTATCTGGCTTAATTTTCATAATGTTTTAATAAGATATATTATTAAACCTGCAGAAATAAAACCTTATTTATATCGGGACTTATTAAATATATTTATTTGAGAACATAATAGCTTTATTACATCTAGTCAACAGCGAGAAAAGACACCCAAAAATTATATTTTTCAATTTCTATTCAATATTAGAAAGCATATGGTACTGTGCTTATATCTCAGCTTTGAATGGTAACATTATTATCAGACGAAACAATGTATGTAAACTTTTCAAATACTGCTTAAGTGTATCAAGTAAAATTCGCTTTCTAGTGTTCTAATCCAAAATCTATTACTATTATGCACATCCGTTACCAGTTATGTACATTTCTGCAACCAGGTGGTTATTGTCTCAGGGGAGAAAATCGATAGAACTTTCTTCATCGTAATCACAAGAGAGGCATACGAATGGCGACTGTGTAAGATCTATTCTCTGTGATATATACTTAATGTTTTCTCTTACCATTTTTTCGGCCTGTTTGAGTATATATCCTCTGTATTTGAGCAGCCACCTCTTTTCTATGTGGGACGAAATCTCTTTTCCTTAAAAACTTGCACTCGTATTATCTTCCTGGATACTTTCTTGTTTGTTCAGCCTTATTAATATGTCTTCTTTATTTGTTCAGAATTTTCTCTCTCTTGCAGCTCAAAAGAATAATAAAGAAGATGTACAATATAAAAGCGAGTGTATGGCCCGCTCTATGATTTCTTTTTCCTCTATCAGTAATATAATCGTATATTATATCCATTAAAAGTTGGCAACAATGACTGAAACTTTATACGTGGCAGATAACAACAGTTCACTGATCTAGTTCAACATTCGAGGTTTTTAGGCAACGTTTAGAGTGTTAAAATGTATATAATTTTAGTGATATAGATTAAAAAATTACATTAAATTTTATATTTGAGTATTTCGCAACTACAAATGTTGTACTGAAAACTAAAGGAGAAAATTTCCTACGAATCTAAACCTGAAGAACAAACATTAAGTGGTTCATCATTAAAGATTTGAATATATTTGTTTGGGGAAAAAGTAATCCATTATTTTTTCGGTAGACGTCTGTAGTGATCGATATCTCGTGAGGTATCTATCAAACAATTTCAGATTTATGCTTGTTGGAAAGGTGACATTTGACACTAAAATATCCTCTTGCGGTTTTTTGTTTGATTAATTCAGTTACGAGTACAAGGTTTTAAAAATAGAAGACAACAAACAGAAAATTCGATACATTTTAGTTTTTCTTTTATAATGGCGAAAATGCTAACCAGATGGCTAAAATTGTGAAAGGTGTTTATCGTCCTATATATGACTGTAACAACCAGTTACGCACAATTTTGGTTTCGTCGATTCCGTTTGGGTATTTGGATGCTAAAGATGCACCTCGCATGGATGCAACATCGTCGAGAATGTCTATAAAATATCAAAAATTATCAAACTTGACCGCATGTCAGCAGTCGTAACGCGCAAGACCTAAAAATCTACATGAAAACTAATTTAAACCTTTTTACAAAGCGAATCTGAAAGAAGTTACAAAATGTTCACGTAAAAATAATGGATTTCTTTTTCCCCAAATTAATATTACTCTTGTCAGAATATTTCAAATATATATATTACAGTGCAAAAAAATAAATAAATAAACTATTTACATTGAAAATCGTAATAATTTAACAGTACAAGACTATTATTACGTCCTTATGACTTCTAATATAATCTGTATTCTGATAATTTATAAATAACTTGCTCATTTTTCCATAGAATTTAATCATGTTATGAATGAAGTGTTCTTTCTTGAAAATGAGATTCATGTGTGAATCAAAAGAGAAGAAATATCTCATCGATACAATCATACACAGGTGTAAATAAAAAAAAAATTCGTTATATCTTTCTACCATAGTTCAACAGTGCTGGATAAAAATTGCATTATTTAACAACTCAACCTCATAAATTACTGTAAGAATTCGTGAATTTTTATACTAAACGTACTTAGAAGTATTTAAAGGAAGTGAGAAATATTCAACAATTCTGTGAAAGAAATTTAAATCTCTCAAGGACAAATCCTACAATTTTACCTATCAAAAAAAATTGAAATCAATAGTTTAATGGAGCTCAAATCTTTTGTTCTGATATTTTTGTGGCTTCAAATACAACGTCACAGTTGGCCAAATTCAATAGGCTGCTTCAATTCTATTAAATTTGGCTTGAAAGTTTTGTGTGCATGGGATTTCTATAGTCGTTGTCTACTTTCTTTTTGTGAAATATTTTAGATATGAATTATATATTTATTTGTCTTCAGAGTACTACTTTGATATACCCCCCCCCAAATCGGAAATTTGGTGACTTTTTTTCCCTCACCAATCATAATACCTGTTTTTGGCATCTTTTTATACTCGCTAAGATGGATTCTCGCTAAATACAAATAATAAACATATAAAAAACTTTAAAATAAAAACTCAGAAAATGGTACAAAATACAAAAAAATACTAAATTTGGCAACAGCAAAAACCTAAAAGCTGAAAAAACCTAAATTGGTAACACCAAAATATGGAACAGCAACCCTAAAAAGTCCGTAGGGAGTGCCAGGTTTGGCGCGTAATTTTTGGGGGGTATATCAAAGTTGTTCCGTCTTCAGTTTTAGATACTTATATTTAGTTCTCTTTTTTTACTTTATTGTGTTTGTGTTTACATAAGATATTTGGAAGATGCAAAGCATTTGATTTGAAATATTCATCAATCTTTTCATGCATTAAATTCAACAGTAAGAATTTTATTATTTGACTCGTTTTTAAGAAACTTCAAAAGTAGGAGCTCCGCATGTGTGATTTATATGGTATACCAAGGCATGCATTAGTAAATTTAATTTTTGCTGGAATATAAATACTTCAGCTATTAACACTGTTCGTTTACTAGCGGTTAACATATGTAAATAAATTCATGGTAACATAATTTAAAATGATTTGCTTAAATTATAAACACAGTTATATATGATCATCATAGTAAATAGTTAACGGTTGTTAACTTGAAGTAGTGACAAACGCAAAATAATAAGAAAGCTTAAAAAAAAAAGAAACAAAACACGGAATCATTAAACTCATTGACTCAATAAAATTTTCAAAATTACTTCAAGCAAACAGGAAAAGAAGCTTCAAATATATCTCTAGTTTGATGTGAAATCTCATTAGCTTATTATGGTTCATTGACTTATTTTGATTCAGATAGAACGAGAAAATGAATTCATTCACCATAAAATAACATCTTTTGTAGTCAGAAGAAGCACTTATTTGGTATTGGGCATTTTATTTGCATAATTATGGTAGCATAATTGTTTATGCCCTCTTTCATTTAGCAAATATCAATGAAAGCCTAGGCTAAAATGTACATCAAAAGTCACGCATGATTAAAAATTGTCATCAGAGTACAACTTCCACAAATACTGATTGACGATTACTGGAAACTAAATACTTCTAAGTACACAATTTTATTCTTTAATTAAATATATCTTACACCAGAATACAAAGTTAACATTATATATATATATATATGTGTGTGTGTGTGTGTGTGTGTGTGTGTGTGTGTGTGTGTGTGTGT
>JAPDSC010069505.1:32908-57820 GCA_026290005.1 Latrodectus geometricus
ATATATATATATATATATATATATATATATATATATATATATATACTTCTTCACAGAAACAAAAGTAAGGATTATTTTAAATAAAATAAATTCCATGACAAGAAATCTAAAAAGAAACATCTAACCAAACAATAATAATTTAAGACATCGGGGATAATGCGATACGAATGCCTAGGCACTAATATATTTTATAATTATGCTTTTCCATTCACTTCCTCGTTTAATCCACAGTTTAGTAAAAAAAAATTAAAGAATTAGAAGACACTTGTTTTTCTCTTGTATGTAAAGAAGTTTAAGGCATTTTATTAAGAAAGCAAAAATGTTTTCAAATATCTAAAGTTTGATTGGCATTGGATATTTTCAGAACGAATGTTTTTAAACACGAAATCATTTTAAGCATGGTTTATGAAAAATCTTGTCCATCCTTTTCTGTTACAGAGATTTTAATCACTAAAAGAATATTCTTAATTTTTTAAAAACTTCGAAGAATTTCTTAAAAACAAACTATTTTAGGCTTCTAAATACTATTTTTTAGATAGCATACTTCAAATAATATAAGTACATTAAAAATGATCATCTGCTGAATATACAACTGCGCAGATCTTTTTTTGATCATTTCATGATCGCATACTTCAAATAACATAAGTATATAAAAAATGATCATCTGCTGAATATGCAACTGCAGATCTTTTTTTTACATCCCCATTTCTCTTGTACAGTTTCTCGTTGCCTCGTATGTGCATCGATATTCTTTCAATCTCTCAGTAATCCCTATCGTGCAGGTAGAATAACTTTTTTTACTTACAACAGGTTAATCCACCAAGTGCCAGAGGAACGAAGCCACACTATTGCTTTTCCTGCCAAAAAAGAAGCCATATGAAACTGAGTTGGTAGGTATCAGATCTGGCAATGCCAATTAGTCGCAGTAATCTTGGGCCTAGGGGTGAGGGGGTCACCAGGAAAAGAACAACAACCGACCGAGTTCTTCATCTATGTGTGGGAAACTTATTGAGCTAATCTTGTGATGCGTTGACAATAGCGCCGTAATCTTACTTTTTCGGGTTTTGTGCGTGTTCTTTTTCTTGTTCTCTCCCTCCTTGCGGTATTGATTGCTAAATGTGCTAAATTAGGAAGAAAAGTTTTTGAAAGATTAGGATTATGCGCCTCGCGAAAGGTAAAAAAAAAAACATAATTTCTTTTTGTATTTGTTATCTTGGCATTGCTTTTATGGTTTCTTTGACTTGTTTTCCCTTTCGGTAGTATAAGCAGAATTTGTTTCTTTGCTATTCAGCGGTTTCAGTTGCATGTGTAGATAAATTATTGCTGTTTTACCTAAGCCAATTTACAAAAGATGTGTTTTTATTACATTACTCTGCTTATGCAATTTTTTTTTGAAATTAATATAATTTTCTTTAAAAATGCATGTTGTTTTATTGTTAAAAAATTGTGAAGGTTGATTTTGCTGTTGTTTACATAAGGGAATACGTTATTTGATAAGAATAGAAATCTTTTTTGGATTATTACTGTAGGATGAAAGTATTTATCTATATATTAGTTTGGGGAAAAAGTTATCCATTATTTTTTCGGTAGACGTCTGTAGTGATCGCTATCTCGTGAGGTATCTATCAAACAATTTCAAATTTATGCTCATTGGAAAGGTGACATTTGATACTAAAATATTCTCTTGCGGTTTTTTGTTTGATTAATTCAGTTATGAGTACAAGGTTTTAAAAATAGAAAACAACAAACAGAAGATTCGATACATTTTAGTTTTTCTTTTATAATGGCGAAAATGCTAACCAGGTGGCTAAAATTGTGTAAGGTGTTTATCGTGCTATATATGACTGTAACAACCAGTTACGCACAGTTTTGGTTTCGTCGATTCCGTTTGGGTATTTGGATGCTAAAGATGCACCTCGCATGGATACAACATCGTCGAGAATGTCTATAAAATATCAAAAATGATCAAACTTAACAGCATGTCAGCAGTCGTAGCTTCGCACAAAATCTAAAAATCTACATGAAAACTGTTTTAAACCTTTTTACAAAGCGAATCTGAAAGAAGTTACAAAAAGTTCACGTAAAAATAATGGATTTCTTTTTCCCCAACCTAATACTATGATACTTATCTTATTGATAAAAACAAGTACATCTTTTTTTTTTTTATCAAAAATATGTATCGTAAGATTTTTTTATTGCAAAAGTAACTAATCTTAATCGCAAAGTATCGCAAAGTGTTGTTTTCTAAAATACAAAACATTCCAAACTTTAACCATTATTAACTCTCTTGTAAATAAGAATTCCAGGGACTCAACTCAGAACACAATTTGGCCCATTTGTAAATATTGTACATTGAAATTTTAAAATTCAAAGGGGACAAATGCAATGAAAATAAAATATTTAATCTATTCAATAAGAATAAAATATTTACTTTTGCTATATATCTGTAAGATATAGTCTTTGCATCAAGTTAGGACTAAAATCAACTTAACTAAGATGGTATCTAATCACTTGAGGACAAAAAGGATGGAAATTTGTGTTTGAATTATATGTTATAATCATAATGATTTTAAGATGTTTGAAAGTAAGACATTGGTATGTTTCAATGGAGGGGTGAGTATTTGGGTTGCTTTTAATCATCAATTATCTTTCTGCGCAATAAATTATAAAGTACACAATAATTTTCACTCACTACTAACGTTAGAATCATTTCACATTGAAGAATATTCACATTGTAGAATTATTTATTGAAGAATCTTTGCTTATTGTATGTATATATGTTGAATATAATGCAAAGTCTATTAGCTTATAGTCTAGCGAGAACCTAGATACACAAGACAAATTCCCACTGCTTATTCACTTTCACCATCTTTTTCCTTATATTGAATAAGCACGTAAAATTTTAATTTAAATTTATGTTGAGTAGAGTATGTGAAAATCTCTAGATTAATCTTATTAATTTATATTTTAATCAAACTATTTTGTTGTTTTATAATCAAGCCTTCAACGTAATTTTTTTTAATTTAATTTTTCCTAACATAAAAAACACACATTTTTATTTAAATATACCTAAAATTTTATAAAAAAATTTTAATAAAGCATGGCCGCGGTGGTCTGGTTGGTTAGGGCGTCGTTCTCATTACCAAAAAGTAGTGTGCTCGAATCCCGGCTTAGCCGATTATCCGTCATGTTCACTAATGGCGACTGGGGCACGTAAAATATATCGGGTGGCAATGTCCTCCACGTTCCCATTACAGATGAATACCTCTGGGGGTGGTTGGAGCCAGGCTTTGGGTCTTCACTGGTTTCAATCTCTGAATTGGAAGATTCAAATGATGCTGCCATCTATGAGCCAAAAGTCGTATTTCCAGTTTCGTATGAGGGTGCTCTATTCAAAAACGGAAGGCGCTCTCTTTCTGACTTCAATCGCCTAGTCTCGGACGGGTGGGCTTAGCGTTGCCAAATGTCATCAGAAACAACAACAACAACAACTGTACCAGTAGCCAATTCATCAACTTATTTACTAGAATATTTTCAGGGTACATAAGAACATTAACTGTTAAAAATATGTCCTATCTTGTAGTGCGTCCTGTAATTGCATAATCTATACCAGTCCTCCCCTAATTTAGAAATTATAAAAACCATTCTTGCAAAAAAGGCAAACTCAGCTGTATTAACCTCATTGGTTTATTCATCAAGTTTCAGGAAGAAAAAGCTGTGACGATCAAAGTCGGTTTTTAATTGTAAGGTAATGTCAGAACTCTTAACCGCAATCCTTCTCACTTCTGTATTTTCAGAAAGTTTTACAGATTATATCAGCTTTCTTTTCTTTTTTTTATTTCTAATGGCGGACACCCTTCAGCAAGTAAGTAATTAGCCCATTTGCCTCAACAAGGCCGGAAACTGCTACTCATTTTATCGTTACTAGGTGGGCACCTGTGAACCAAGTCATGGAGGTACGAGTAGCATCGCCCACGCCACACCACCACAAACCCTTTTATAGGGCGGGACACATTCATCCATCATCTGAAGAAAGGACAAGAAACAAACAGAGAGAAAGAGAAAGTACATCCGTGCCCAAGCCGGGACTCGAACCCATCCGTAGTCAGTTACGCTAACCACTAGACAGGTTGGGTGGCCGCTTTATTTTCTAAACTATCAAATAATTCATCTGTAACGTCTAAAAATGCAGTTTTTATTATTTCCCTGTTTTCGTATGGTTCTTTATTATAACTGAAATTTGTATAGATTAGTTGCTTAGTTGCTCTTTTTAGCATCCTTAGTTGCTTCTTTTTTATTATTTAATGTTTAAAATATTGATTGCCAAACATTAACTTCAGATTTTGGTTGCTTTACTTTCTTTCTTAGAAAAGAATTCCATAAGAAATCCTTTCCCGTCCCGGCGTGAACAATTTTCGAGTTCAGTCCCGACATGAACAAATTCAGGTCTGCATATCTTCTGATCTGATATACTTTCATATCCCAGTAAAGATATGCATTTTTTCTTTACCTGAATAAAGAAGTAATAAGTTTCCCATTGCAAACAAAAATGATAAGTTCCTCGTTTTTTGTTGAAGCCGTTATGAGAACAGACCTAGTTTAGTACTAATACCTAAAGCAGACAATTCAAGTTAGCAAAATTCTAATATGCACGCGAAAAACATCAAGCACGTTGAAAATGTCTTCGCAAGCTATTAGTACCTTGTAATAGACTGCTTAGTGATCACTATATTAAGTTTGATGTGCCTTAAAATAATCTAATGTGAATTTCTATTTTTGGTGAGCCACAATTGTTGCACCAATAATAACATTTAGTGAATATTAATTTAGCATTCAACAAATGCAAAACAATGATTTTCTCCTTTCCCTTTTATCATGCATAGTTCTATTTTAAAATTGTGATGACTCATTGAAAATATATTATAAATGTGAAGGTATAAATGTTAAGCTCTCTCATATGACTTCAATTTCAAGTTCACCCTAATAGAATAACGTTGGTCCAGCAATGTCTAAAACAATTTTTCTATTATTTTTCTGAATTTAGTCTCTGTCTTTTTCAAATAGTGTGAACTAAATGTGCATTTCATTTTTCTCTTGTAACAGCGAAAAAGATAGCTGGGTGGCTAAAATTGTGAAAGGTGTTTATCTTCCTATATAAGACTGTAACAACCAGTTACGTACATTTTTTGTTTCGTAAATTCCGTTCGGGTATTTTTGATGTTAGAGATGCACCTCGCATGTGGTTACATCATCGTCGAAAATGTCTATAAAATATCAAAAAATGATCGAAGTTAACCGCATGCCAGCAGTCGTAACGCGCAAGACCTAAAAATCTACATGAAAGCTGTTTTAAACCTTTTTACAAAGTGAATCCAAAAGAAGTTACATAAAGTTCACGTAAAAATAATGGATTTCTTTTTCCCCAACCTAATAGAAGTGGTTATTTTGAGATTAAAATAACTATTTCAATGCTGACATGCAATCAAATCAGGAAATTATTCATAAATTTTCTCTTTCTGGGAAAAAAATGGGTAAATAAATCTCTCCCCCTATATTTTTTATGACTCACATGTTTCTAAAAAAGACGCTATCGACAACCAATCACAAAAAATGAAAACGGCTTCTTCTTGCGATTCCGGTTTTCCCTTTCATTTCTGGGTAACAAAATGCAGGGGTGGGTAGCCGGACGTCCGGATGCTTGGAAATCCTCCCATCCAATAAACCAATAAAAGGAAGAAAGTAAAAATGAAAAGCTTATTTACTTTTTTTGTCTGCCGGAAAATTAATGTGGGGCAGGGTAGTAGGGAGTGACATCAAAACAGACCCCAGTTTCTATTTGAAAGAAGTATAATACAATAAATGTCTGAAAATCGTTCATCTAGGTTAAATGTCGATGTCTTTCTCAGTGAGTAGTGCCAAGGGTTATTGCATTATTTTGATGAAATATGAGTAATGTAGATAAATTATCATTTGTGTGTGTGTGTAAGTGGGTATTCCAAATTTGAAATATACATAAAAAAATCTCAATGATATTAAGAATTTTAATCTAAAATAATCTGGGTGTTATCTTGAAGATACTTTCAAGATATTTAGTTTGCGTATGATTTTAAGAGAATGATATTATCATTTAGAAATTACACAAAAAATGTTTGTTTTATCAATTTTACGTTAATTTTTGTATGTTAGAAGATATAAATTAAACAGAACATATTTATATAAGATATGTTGCTTATCCTCCTGTGCAGAAAAGCCTTACACCAGGTCCAGAAGATCTGGCATAGGGTAGTTTGCAGCTTCTTTTTGGAGAGGAACCACAAAAGTAGAAGACTGACTTCACCTCTGAACACACATGCCATAGGTACCCGTTTATAGGGTAGGCAAGCATTCATACAAGGAAAGGACAAAGACAGGAGAGAGCGAGAGAAAGTACATCCCTGCATGAACCGGGATTCGAACCCGGACCTCCCTATCCGCAGTCAGACATGCTAACCACTAGACAGAGTAGGTGGCTATGTAATATATTATGTAGCAAAAGGATAGGCTTAGGCTATTGTTAGGCATTTGATCCTCCATCATGCATTGTCTTTTAGAAGTAAGTCATACATGATAAACCATATTTTTCCTTGTCGTAAGGCGAAAACTCTTCAGAACTCTTAATCTAATAAATATATAGATAGAAATCATAAATGAAAATCTATCTTCCGGTTGCTAAACAGTAACTGGGATCCAACCTGTGACATTCCACATTAAGGAACATAATTCTGTCATTGAGTCCCTGTAAGTCTTTGGGTTATAAATGCAAAGATCCATTTGCCTGTGTGTGTAATTAAAGCCAACTATTTATATACGCTATCTTAATAATTTAAAAATCAAATTGTTATTTGAAACCATGATAAAAGGATTAATAAAAGTTGCTAATTAAATTTATTGATGAAATTCTATTTCTTTCTAAAAAATTTACATTACTGTTAACATTCTAGAATAGAGTTTCTTAGCATATTTTATGGTTCAGAAATTCTTCTAATATTTAGATTAACCTGATTTATTTAGATTTATTTTGCATCATTATTCTTTAATACCATTTTTATAATGCATTCGTCAACAATAACTTTTAAAATAAAGTTTATTTTAAAGAAAATAATTATCAAGCCCGATAAATTTGGATAATGATAAAGTAATCTACATGACTATGACTCGGTTAATATCATTATTCATAAGCAATGTGGTATCTATTGACTCTATATTGCTATTAAACTTCTTGGGAGTTGGCTCTTTATCTTTTCTTTTTTTATCAACACACTTCTAAATTTCTAAAAGATATCGCATCACTTAGAAATATTTTATACTGTCATTTGTTCAGACAAAACATTTCTCAACTTGAATTTTTATGTAAAACACGTTCTCACATAAAAGTAGTAAACAATTTTTCCACCCTTCTTCTAAAATTATTTACTTAAAAACGAGAATGACCTAAATATCTTTTCATAAAAACTTTTCGTAACTTTTCGACTAAGTAATAAGTGCTAAATAAAAAATTAAAGTTATTGGGCATTATACCATAAAAAAAAGTTATTGGACTTTATACCATATCTTGACCAATAATATAAGGAAGGAATCTAATACAATATGAAAAGGCAAGGCTATTTAAGAAGTATAAATATATTTATGTATATAAATGTCTATATATACAGTAAACCTTCATTGATTCGGACCTAATTAAACCAGTTTTATCTTAATCTGGACATCCATTTAGAAGTACATGCATACACATGTATTCTATTCTATATATTGTATACTGTTGCATATGTATATTCTTCCATATGAATGTACATAATATATGTACATACCATATAAATGAAAGGCGAGTTAACTCAATAATGTACTTTTGAGACATCTCCATCAATTAGTTGTTCAAGAAATGACTTCTGAAGTAAAGCAAAAGCTCAGTACTTTCTTACAACTGTGAACTTGTCATGGGAAGTTAGTGAAGATGTGAGACTGGAACATTATGTTCGAAGTAGTTTTTCATCTGACATGTACTATAAATAAAATAATGTTTGTACATTTTTAATTGCGATTTAAACTCAGATATTTTCTTTATTTTAAAAGCGCACTTATCATACATATTAATGAAAATGTATGACCAAATGCACTTATCTTATAGATTGTATAAAATATCATTACCAAGTATTAACGATTAGTAATATGAAATTGTTTAAATTTCGAAATAACTATTTAACTTTTGTATGAATGACATGCAACGAACATTAAAAATAGTTATTAGAAATTTACATATCTCATCGAGTATTCAAAAGATTATTAAATTTCTCAGAAACATATCCAAAAATAATTATTTTTTAAAAAAAGTTTTGTGTGTTGTAATGAAGTTGTAAAGTTATTATTTTCCAGTTTTCTTTTATTATTTTCCAGTTAAAAACACATTAAAGATAACTTGAACAGTTGTTTTGCGTAAATTCAGCGAATATGGAACTTTTACAAAGCTTAGTATTTCTTATAGCACTTTCTTTTTGACGTAAACACAGCAAGTTTTTCATTTCATTAATAAAACAGTTTTAACTGTTACTTTTTATTAGTTTTTCTTTCATCATGACGCTTGTTGTTGTCGTGTGCAGCCAGGCTGGCAATATGGCAATATGGTGTGCGCTGCTCCACTTTTCCAACTGAACCATATTTGGTGTGGAGTCCAACTTCCTCAGTACACACATGCCATAGGTACCCGTTTATAGGGTAGGTAACTATTCACACACACCCAAAGAAAGGACAAAGACAAGAAAGAAAGAGAAAGTACATCCATGCCTGAGCCAGGATTCGAACCCAGGTCCCACCCATCTGTAGTCAGGTACGCTAACCACTAGACAGATTGGACAGCCTCATGACCCTTAAAACCAACAAATGTGCAACAAATTTTCACTTTCGCAAATGTTGAATAAAATTTAAATCAGGTGACTGTTTTAGCTATTGAAATAAGTTAAATTTTAAATCTCAGTCCAACATTGTATTAAAAGTTCGTAACAATATATATTTTACAAAATGTATATATTTTTTCTAATATCCAGGTGCTTCTGGGTTTTTAACATTTTAGTGCTTTTAAAGATAAAGAGAAACTTGTGCTTCGTAAGGTATTTAATAGATATGTCTGAGAATCGCTATGCATATTCTAGAAACGAGAACCAAATAAAATAACCCTCCAGACCGTGTATATATGTATATATTCTTGAATAATTTGTAAATTATTTTATAAGACATTAAATGGAAAATTATATATTGCTAAAAAAATGGCTCATTAGTTATAGTTGATGTGTTCCTTGTATGAATTTTTATTTTCACCTAATCTGCAATTTCTTTATGTATTGGCTTAGATTTTACTATATGTGTTTCTATTTTTTTAGGAAAATAAATTGAACTAATAAATCGGTATGCTTTTAATAGTCTGAAATAAAAGGATTTCCTTATGTTACGAAATTATTTCCAAAATCGCTTCAAATTGCTGTAAACTTTTCCCTTGGCTATTGAAACCCGTACAACATGCTCAATGAAGCTTACTGCAAGCGAAAACCGATCGAACTCAAATTGACCATTACATGGGCTCAATAACCATTTACCGACAGGGCTTCAATGGGAAATGTTTTCGCTCCACCAAGACACCACATTGCCGGGGCAGAGCACTTCCACGAGCTGCGCCCTCTTCTGTGGCAATAACGGAGCAGTTATCGTCTGCGCGAGAACTGTTGTCATGGGGATGGAATCGACGCCCGCCCCAACCCTTCCACGATGTCTCGCAGTTTGAGGACGTCAATTAAATGCCACAACCATCGAAATTTTTCCTTTTCGATGACAGAGTGCCTCTCTTTCGGAGAGTCTCAAAGCGTTTTCGATGATTTCAGGGACAGAAACGAAAAGGAAGAATACAAGAAAACGAGAATATGAAAAGAAAAAGAGCTACAATCCAGTTTCGAAAGTTTTAAATGTGGCATGGGAAAAAATAAAATTTTTGAAAGAGAAAAGAAACTTTTAAAATATTTAAAATACAATATCATTTAATGAATGTATGTCTTATGATATACTAAAGGAAATTTTTAATTGATTTTATGTTCAATTTAGCTATTTAATAGACATAAGGATAGGGGTAGGGAAAAGAGAAGTTTGAAATTACGAAAATATTTCATAGGATCATTGATATAAAGTGATATTGTAGTTTTTTTTTTTTTTTTAAATGTTTTAAGAAAACTCAGAAGTAGGAACACTCCTATAAGACATTGCCCACTGAATAAGGAACAGATGTTGCATTTCTTATTTCTATATGCACGTCTGTCATTGTGGAGTTTTCCTTTGAGACGTGATCGCACCAAATGATGTTTGTAATCCTGAAATACACTCTGTCAATACCTTTTAGGAGAAATACTGCATATACATTAATCAAAAAACAACTTACCTTAAATACAAAAAACTGTACTTATTTTACTTTCTGATATTCAAGAATTGATTTAGACATATTAGCAAAATCTTAATTTTAACTTATCCATTAATTTTTTAATTTTCAAACGCCATTTAATTATTTTCTCTAGTTTCATACGATATGCTTATTTGACAACTTTTAAACAGCTTATAACATCTGCATGTCTGAAATCAGTCATTATGTTACTGATAATAATGTTAGGGTGTGACACAATTTCATTTTAAACACAAATTAAGAATAGAATCTATTCCTATCTATGTACTTCATAAAAGACCAACAAAAACTGAAATCAAATGTGGTTAGCATTAAAATTATGTTTGAATTTCAAGATCATAATTACTGATCAAGGAAAAATTCATTAACTGCAGGAATCATTCGTAAAGTAACTATCTGTTACAAATAACATAAAAATAATATAGGCATTTAAAAAAACTTTTTTTTAAATAACTTAGCAAAACCTTATGCTGATACAATGTTTCCAGAAATTTCTAATATAAAATACACCATAATACTATTTAATAATATTTTTCATTATTTTCAGTTTATCATTTCAAAAAAAAAAAAAAAAAAAAAAAAAAAACATTCCAATTATATAAAGAGAGCCTTTAGATAATTTTTATAATTTATTACTGTAAATGCTTTTATCCCTAGTTTTTAATTCAAGTATATATGATGACAGAATAATAAAAATTTAAGACAAGTTGAATTGATAAATAGATTATTTCATTTGAAAATTAAGGCTAAAAAGTTTTTATACTTTGAAAATTCTTCAATAAAAAGAAATGTTTTGGAAATTAATTATTTTGTTTTAAGTATGTTTGGTATTTTGTTTTAAAAATATTCCGCAATTTTATACATTCTAATTACAAGATTTTAACCGCAAGAGCTTGTAAGAATTTTAAAAAGTTACTCTTAATTTATAACACAGAAAAGGTAAAATTGTCGTATAATAACAATAGTAATTGTCTTTATTTTTATGGATGGAACTAATATTATTAAAATTATTGATAAAATAAACATTAAATCGTGACTTAATTTAAGTTTTCTGAAATAGAGTATTTATAAGAATTTACTTGAAGGTTAATGTTGCTCATTTTTTCCCGATACCAGCAATAATTTGGAGATACTTTCTTTCACAATGCCCATTCTTAATTAATATCAGCATAATTCATCATTTCTACAAGAAAAATGAACAAAGAAACAGACTGTTACCATTCAGAGAGTTCCCTCATATCGATTCTACTTCCATCCCTTAGATTCCAGTGTTGATGCCTGTTCCTTACTGCTAGATAACATGAACTCTATGTTTATGTTTATCAGTATTACTATATGTCTTATTTCTTATTGTTTGCTGTATTTTGCTTCAGAAATCTAGCTATAGTTATATTATTTATTTTTAACTAATTGCATTAACTAGTTAGTGTATAGATTAATCATAAGTAGAATGTGAAAAATCTATGGTAAACCATAGAATGGATTGGATTTATAACTAGTTAAGATAGTTTTCGTTAAAATAGTTAAACACACGTAGAGGAAATGAAAATAAATGAGCTTTCAACAAGCAATTATTTAAATTTGATTCGGATTTACAATGGATTGTTTCTGGATATATATTATGATGTTGCTTCATATCTGCATTAAAGTCACATAGCATTCAATAACACCTGTTGCAGTTCTATCATAAACACAAAAATGCAAAATTTTGTATAGAAAAGAAACTTGCATTACCGTGAAATTATGCTTGTATTTAAACGATTATTGGATAAATTTCACTTATGGAGTGAAACTTTTGAATTTTATGGGGCTCTAAATTTAATTTAAGTTGCAAATTTTGGATTAAAAAGCCCTCTTGTGCAAAAATAAACGTGGAGCGGGATACAAGTCAAATATAAATAATTGCTGACTGTTTGATTGAACTTTGGAATTATCGTATTCATAGCTGTTTATTTATATTTCACTGGAATCAAATGAATCATTAATGGCTTCTACCATTATTCTAAAATAAACTTGAATGATTACCTCTAAATGTTAAGTTATATTGTAACATTAAAATTTGAAATAGCACATTTCTTTCCAAACTTCCAAAACAGCTTGAGACTAGTTGACGTGAATAAATGTTTTTTGTCTAAGCACGATTGAATTCAGTAATTTTTTAGTGCAGGAGAACTTTTCTTTTACAGTCATCCCATTATCGCTCCTAATTGGAATGCCATTCATTGTTTTTAAAATAATTTTCAATTTTCAAAAAATAATTGAAAATTGTTTTCATTGTATCTACTCTTGATTTTATGAATTAATGACATTTATATTTGATACTTCTTTGAAGTACTTTAAAACGTAGGCATCAAATACACCTAAGTCTGTTTTTACACGGTAGATTGGTTCCAGAAGAAGCCGTGTAAAAAAAAAAACGTGTAAAAAAAGACATTGATCTTATACAAAAATGGGTGATTTATTCCTAATCTCTAAAACCTATTAAAATTAGTGAAAAACAAGAATTTTTAAGAACAAGAATTCATGTTTATTTTATTAAATCAAATATATAATGCTTATTTTCACAAGCATAGTAATTAATGATAAAAAAGATATGCACTCTAATCTTAAAAGTAATATAAATTAAATGTACCAAGAGCAGTTGAGCCTTCTCCATTTCGAAGGCGATCTAAAATTTTAATCTTGGTTTCCAAAGAAATTGCCTTCCGTTTTAGTTTTATATCTGACATTTCCTTTTAGGGATACATAAAATATTTAACAAAATTAAAAAACATAAATAACTGAATAAATACAAAATATTTTTTGGCTTACCTTTTATCTTAATGCGTTAAAATTAAATTTAATGGAAAATCAAATTTGCCTGCAAAAAATTTCTTTACCAAACACGTCTTATTGCATTGACAGTTCACAAAATATTAACACGTTTCAATTGCTCTGACCAGTAAATTTTATTGTATGCACATAAAGGGAATTCCCCTACTTGTTTGTACGCGCTAAAGGGGAATTCACTTAAATCTTTAAACTAGTGTTCGCAAACTATCGATACTATCGATGGTTTCAGACTTTTTTCTTTCATAAATACTTTTTTGTGATATGAACATACTTCGCAAAAATTAAATTTGACAAAAAAAATTTAAGTACATAAAATTTCAAATCGTGCTAAATGGAATAAAATCGTGTAAAAAAATTAAAAATATTCAATTTTCAAACCGTGTTATATCAAAACCGTGTACAAAAAGACCATGTAAAAACAGACTTAGGTGTACTTGTAATTTTTATATTAGGTAATATTATCCGACTTTCTTTATTTTTTCATAAAGTATCTTGTAAATTAAACACAATAAACCTGCAATTTTTGTATGTTAATAAGATCTTTTTCTAAGATTACTTTTCTAAAATTTGGGGATGATAATTTTATTTTTTATAAATTAGCAGGTTAATTTATTAAAAGAGAGGGTGTAAATTATTATTCTGTAAATATGAAATACCATACTCCTCGACAAATCAGGTATTATTATTTAAGAATAGATATAAATTTCTTTGCCTATTCGTAGAATTAAAATTGGTTATATTTCACATTTTTCAACAAGAGAAAATCTTTTAAAATAAAATTTGTAGTTTAATCTGACTTGAATATCAGAACAAACGTATTTTTTATATCTATAAAAATTTTATATCTTTTTTTGGATATTATCTTATTTTTAATTTAGAAGTTCAGTTTTCGCTTCAGAAATAATTATACGTGTATAAAATGTCTAACTACGTTCTATATTTCTTAAAACAAAAATAGTTTTTATTTTAAATTTTCTCAAAGTCCCTGAAAAGGTAAACAAATGCGGGAAAAGGGGAAAAAAATCCCTCTTTTCCCAGAACGTGCCGAAGCATGCACTAGAAGAACATACCCAGCAGGAGAAAAATTCATTCGCGAAATTTCGTGACCGTTTTATTAGAATGAGAAAGTTAACCTTCTGACGGCATCGTCTGCAGAAGTGCGTGGGCGGAGAAAGGAGTTTATAAGAAGGGCATGTCTGAGAGACAATGGAATTCGATACTGACGCCGTGAGATCCATACGAGATACTGTAGTCTACTCCCCCCCTCCTCCGCAGCGAACAAACGGGAAGGCAAGGAAAAGAGGAAAATAAACAAGCAAAAAGTACAGGAAAAAGAGGATATGGGGAATGAAAAAAAAAGGAAAAATACAAACTGGAACGATTTCGGGAACAACCGTCGAAAAACGTTGGGAAGTAGAAGTAGGGAGTGGTTAGGGAAATTCTGAAGGTGAAGAGAAAAAATTTCGAAAAATCTCTCGCTTACTTTTCTTCTGTTCCTCATTGTGTAGTTCTGTGTACGCGGAAGACGTTTTGGAATGCTTGTTCCTTGGGTACTATCTTTTTTTTTTTTTTTTTTTTTATCTTTTCCTGTTTATTTCCTTTTTTTTTTTTTCATGTTTTTTTCCCAGATATTTTTAAGTTCTTTTTTTCGTTTGTTGTTGGTATCCGGGAATCGCTTGGGGAGTTTTTAAGAAATTCCAAAGGGGATTCTCAGTAAATGATGTTTAAAAGTTGGTATTTCTATTCCAAAGATGGTTCATGAGATTTCCTACTATAATCCAACTGTCAATGAATATATTTATTTTGTTTTGATGGTCTCTTGTAAAAAAATAACCATTTTGCATGCAGAAATGTAAGATTACAATCATGAAAATCTCTTGTCTCCTACTTTTCTAAACTGACAGAAATAAACTGTTAAGAATTTTTATAAACCCAGTTTTCTACAAAACTTATGTCAATGTACAATGTACAAAACTTATGTCAATGACAAAACTTATGTCAATGTACAAAACATAATTGCTTTATTACTTGAATATTTAACCCAAACTATTTGAATACGGTTTTTTTTTTCATGTTTACATCTTATTTCAGAGAAATGATAAAACACATTTTTAAATATTGAAGACTAGATTTAGAATCCTGTCTATACAGTCCCAGCTCATTAATCATACATGTTGTTAATATTCTATAGTCCAAAATCAAATATTTTTAATATATAGAATAATATTTCATGCGATGTAAAATCACATGTATTAAAATTTTATGAGTGACTTGATCAGATATCCAAAAATTGCATCAAAAATACATACCTAAAAGTAGCTATTTTGAAACCCATTTATTGACCACATAGCAAAAGATCTAATAATATTGATCAGTTGCTATACCTTGCATAAGATGCACAAAAACCAAATAACCTTTTTACCAAAAAACTGAGGAGCAATATGTTATATGAATTGTATCTACCATTCATTTATATACATTTACAAATCCATTAACCCTTCTTTGCATGATTTTTTCTTTATTGGTGAAATTAATCAAGTTGATATAATTCATGTTCAAAATCAAAGGAAAAATGGTTAAAAAAATCTTAGTATATATTTATAGTATAAAATTTAGCAAAAAACAATATGCTAAAAATTTCCATCATCATCCAAAATTAGATCATTAGCTTAGTACTAAATAGAAATAAAAGAGGAAAATAACAGAAACACGTGTTACAAACCTTTCTTCAACTCATTTTCAATTTTTTAGCAATAGAAACTCTAATATAATAAAACAAAATTATAAACGAAATCCTACGTTTATTGCAACTACAACAAACAGCGGAATGAGACAACTTTAAGCTCGTTTTACTGATAATGACACTTGTTTATTTTTGACAGCTATGTTTCTTTTTATGCAATGGACATTAAAAAGGTATCCAAACACGATCAACTTAAAGTGAACTTGTTCTTTTATATAATTTTTGGGCATTATAGTTTATGATGGAAATTTCCACCATTATGCAAAGAAGGGTTAAATATGATTTCCTAGAAGAATCAAAAGCTCAGGTCGAAATTCGTCAACCTGCAATTCCATTCCACACATAGTTACTTTTCTCATTGACATGTAAGAGCTCTCGTTGACTGCATTTGGATTGGTTAATCTCTAAGAATCCATAACATGTATGATGACCAAATATTTCTAACAAACATCTTGATAATAAAACGTTTAAAAATATTGAAACGTGTATTCTTGATACAATAACTGAAATGAAATATGCAAATGGTCTTTATTCAATGGTTATTTGACGTGCATCATCCAAAAGTAGAATTTTGGGCAAAGGTATGAGTATGATTGTCAACAGAATAGCCAAATTTCTTATTATATTCGAACAATAAAAAATAGCATTTGTAATAAAATAATGAGCAGCTGTTGGAATTTTTTGTCAGCCACAAATCCTCTTCACGTATGACAACTAAATAACTGGTTTTTAAGTATATACCAGAATCATGCTTTTCCTGCTGAAATATCATGATAAATTTACGATCGTTCACACTTGTCATCATGATACTGTTCATGATCATGATACGATTCGATGATGATAATATAATTCGATGAAGAGAACTATCAATCACATATAATGAACAGATTGAATTTAAATAACTTTTAAACTGATGTTGCTTGTTTAGTTTAAATCAATCAATCATGACATTCATTCATATGGATGGTGTCATGATTGATTGATTTAAAGCATGATTGATGGTGTCAGATGTTTCTAACCCATGGACTTGAATATATTAAAACAAAAATTGTAATGGAAATCAATTTTTTACAAAATGGAAATTTCTTCCACTGTGTCAGTAATAGCTAATCCTGCGTTGTTTTTTTTTTTTTTTTGTTATGAATGTAATTCTAATATTAAGTTTGCACTATATTTGCAGTATCAAATTTGATCACAAACAAGTAAAGGAATATCTATAGAAGAAACAGTATCGCTATTATTTTTGACTATTTTGTTCTCAATAAGACTAATGCTGGATTACAAAAAAAATAAAAAAATGTATAAGATGTTATTTAAATACGGTAAAATATTCTCGGTTAGAATGGAGTTATGTATATACATACTCTCTCTCACTCTCTACTAACACAACTGTAATAGTATAAAGTTTTAAAATATGTTGTTTTATAATGTTTCGCTACTAGGATTTCCACATTTCAGTCTCACAAAGGGCAGAAGTAACAGACCTTATACTGTGGAGCGTCCAGGGGGTGTGGCGTTATAGACACGAAAGTCAGTCTTCGTAATTTAAAAGCAGGGACCTAGTAGAAGATCCCAGACTTGGTATGTCACCCCCAGAAATATCATTTCACGTGGAGGACATTGCTACTACGGTGAAGTTAACATGCTTCAGCCTCCATTGCTGGCAAACACGCTGGAACTTCGACTGTGTCAGAATTCGAACTCACTACCTTCGGATAACGAGAACAACGTCCTAACGAACTTGACCCACAGTGACTTCCCACTTATCAAATATAATAAATATTGGACTAACTTTGTTATTCTCAAGATAAGAAATTACAATAACAATTTTTAAAATGCAATCAAAGATGCTCAATCATTTATTTTTTGTCATAACACATATAGTCTTTCATAGATTGCCATAGAATTAATATAAAACATTAAAATAAATGTGGTAAATTAAAATATATACACTTTCATATTCGAAATCATATTTATTCATAATGCGTCACCATAAATGCCAATTAGCGAAGATTTAAGTATTATTATTACGTTCATAAAGAAACTACTCATTTCCAGTAAAAACTTTTTCTTAATTCATTGGCTTAAACTGCATGCTCTGTCTATCTAAGATATTCCAAATTATTTTAATAAAATTAAAACTAAAATTTAGTTTCTTTAAAATCTTTTTTATGATATTTTTAAACCAAATTAAACTGCGTTTCAGATAACAATACCGTAGCAAATCCCTTCTCAGTAATCAATAACAAATGATCATTGGAGAATTTAGGTGAAAAATACCAATTTGATATTTTTTTAAGGTCTGTAACTAACCATTCGTTTTGAATATATATATTATTAGTACAATATCTCTAAACTATAAATGAATCAGTCAGTTTGTAAAACACTCTGAATTTATTGAATATATGCTGAATCATGATTTCTGGTTTTCACTTCGATATCAAGCTTCGATGTTTATGATGGTTGAAAAACATTTCAAGTTATAGATGTTGAATTAATCCTGTTGTGCTAAAAGGGATTGTTGAATGACCAAGTAATCAAACAAACCATTTTAACCACAAACACTCAATCTAGCTAATTTTGCATGAAAATTTAAAACCTATTATTTTTATAACATTATGATTTGTAAATTTATTGGAATTAAGCAAACCATCACATTTGTTTCTATTCTTAACTATTATATTTGAACATCAATGACCCTCCCATACATTTTTATAAGTCTGTTTTAGCAACAAAATCTATTGCTAAGTTCTGTATCTAGAACTATTATTCATTGCATAGACATATAGTTAAAATAAATTGCACTGCCTGTTATAAAAAATTTAAAATATGGCAAATAGAAGGGTTATTAAAGTATTTTTTCTTTTCTATAGCAAAATTATGGGAAAGCATAAATTAAAGTGCCTATATTAAATACATCTTTTTTCCAAGACATAAATCAATATTTACATAATGCTTGTAATGCCTGAAAAAGAATTTTTAATAGATATTAAAACTCCCAAACTAAATATATTTTTCGAGAAAAGTAATAATTGTCATTCATTTTAATTATCTTCACATGAAATATCGTTGAGTATCCTATTCAATTCACATAAATATTGAGGATTTTAATTAATATAATTATCTTTCTTTTTCTTTAAACTATTTCTATTTACATCTCAACTTTACGATTTATTTAAACAAACAATACAAAATCAGGGAAAAGATTCTTTCAGATTCTGAACTAATTTTATTTGCATGTTCTTTCAATCGAATGCAAAGCATTCACACATCTTAATCCCAATTTACAGATAAATTACCTCATACATAAACATACGGCTACTTACAAATGATTTAGAAATTTATTTTAGGTTTTAAACTTCAATTAGGAAATTGCGAATAACATTTTCTTAATTTTTTGTTAAGTAAATTGATTTTTTTACTTAAAAAAATCGAAACACATTTTCACTGCAATTTTCCCAATTGTATTGATGAATTTTAAACTCCTGAGCTGAAAATTTCCTTGATTTGACTAAAGTTATTTTGAGAGTTGGTTTCTTTTTTCCCCTACACAAAATAACAGCACGGGGAATAAATCCCTAACCAAAGGTGCTTTCTTGAGTCCATTCCTTCACTCTCTTAGATGTATTGTCCTGTAGGACGTGTGGGCAAGCTAGGCTTAGTGTGCTGTGGTCAGCTCTCCATAAATTTTGTCCTCCACTGAGCAAAACAGATTGGATGCATGAAGGCAAAGAGGGTTCCCAAATCCCTACGGGGACAGGGAATACAAGCTTGAAAAGAAAATATAAACACAAATAAGGGGAAAACGTCTGCAAGTCAGTAAGTGGAAAGGGAGAGATTTTTATTTCTAAGGGAAAGTGACACGGAAGATAAGGAAAAGGACCTGGTGTAAATAAAAAGAATGGAAAACTTTTTTTCTTTTTAAAGTTAAAAAATGTGAAACTTCACACGTCTCCAATCTTTAACATTTCATAAATAATTGAAAGGCATAATTATTTAGAAAGATCATTTTTCTTTTTGACTCCCAAAAGTCATGACATGCCGAAAATGATCTCTTCCATATTGTCAAGGTCATTAATAGAATAGGAATTGACATTTTATAGAGAAATGAAGGCATAAATACTGTGAAAAAAATTCATATTTACCAAACCTATGAGAGATAGAACATTAAAAAGGCTTCCAATTAAGTGACTCGAAGTCATTGAGAGTGTTATAAGTAAAAAAATGTATGGGAAAGGGATTGTAATTGTCTTAAATATAAGTAGATGGCATATGTTGCTTGCGACAGCATCGGCCAAAAGCAAAACAAAACAGAAGATGACGTTTTTTTTTTTTTTTATTTATCAAATTATAATATATTATGAAGCTGCATAAAATGTTAAAATACAGTTAAGGCAAAAAAATTTTTTAAATATTTTAGTTACATCCACTGGATATTGTAAACCTAACAGGAAACTGTCAAAGGGATAAGAACATTCGACACTTTTATGGGGAAGTTTTTCATGATAATGAGTCATATTTAAGAGATGTACGCCGGAAATTTGGAATTGTTCCGAATATCTAATCTAAGAGATGTGCTGGCAGAAAGCAGAAATAACATTCATCTTTAACAACAAGTTGGATCAAGCCATGAACTTACAATTCTAATGAAATTATAATACTACTACACCACGACGAGGTTCTTTGATACTGTGTACATCACAGCTTAACTGCTGATGACTATAGGTAAACATTGTAGCAATTGCCACCTAATATTATCTTCCCATAAGCTTTTTATAGATAGTGGTCTATGTGGTATTATTATGGTCTATGTTGGCATCTGCGTTGAAGAGGGCACCGATCTTCATATGATTCAAAATGAAGCCGCTGATATAGGAATAAAAACTTCAAACTTATTGTGGTCCCTTACACTGCTGGAATTGGAGATGACTTTATGTTAATGGACATTTTGCAGGCCACATACTTCGTAATTGATTATTTTTTTAAAGAAAGAATCATACAAATGGAATTTTCAACATATTCTCCGGGCATGAATTCAATAGAAAATGTTTATGATATTGTACGCAGATGAATTTTTTTACACATACCACCCCCACAAACTCTCCGAAAGTTGAAAAGCGGTCTTTTGGAGGAGTGAAATAGAATACTCCTGTCCCTCATTAATAACACCACTGATTCGATCCCTCAAAAGTGGCCAACGTTGTAAGGCAGTCCGCAGAAACCATAACACCTGCTAAAAACATTTTTTAAGAAAATACAAGATTATTTTTTTTTCCATATGCACCAATTGTGTTTTTTCCTTTTGTACTCAAATGCTCTTTAAACCACATTTTTTTCCTTCAAACAAACATTGTTTCACATCTTATATAACCTACTATGTCTATCAGTAATGTACCGATAAATCAAACAGTTCTCCAGGTATAATATTACCCCCAATTATACAATATCCTTAAATTTCTTTGAGCAGTTTATTTATTAATTAAAATTATTTTCTAATTTTAAGATAAGACAAAACTCGAAGCACTGTAGTTGATCAAAATAATCAATCACATTTTCACGCAAGAGCAAAAATAATTTTGTATATCAGAATATTGAATAGCCTCCGCATGAAGCCATAAATGCTTATACAAGTTACATCAAATCTCATTCAGATTCTTAATATCATAATATAACATTCTAAATAAATTTCATGTGTCTCTGAAATTCAGTCTTTCTCTTTGCCAAACGAAGTATATGAAAGAGTTATCAATCTAAATAATTTTAGGAATATTTAGTAAGTAATATATTTGAGAAACATGTAGGCCAAAGAACAAGAAAAGCTTATAGCTGCTGAAGAATATGTCTTATATAGCTGCTGATGAATATTATCTTGTACAGCTGTGAAAAAGCGTTCCAGTTTAAATAGGTTCATTTGGCTCCAAATTTTCATTTATGTAGTGATTACTAATTTTTTGCAATTTGAAGAGTTTGTAAAATTATCTAATAATGCATCAAACCATAATTCAAGGTTCTTTGTTGTTGTTGATCCCATCTGGTTACCATTGTTACACCAGATCCACAAACCTCTCGATCCTCAGAAAGTCAAGAAACAGAACAAGGAAATTCTCCCAAATAAATCCCAGACACAAAAGAAGGTGTCGGGCTCTAGCCTGGTCGACACCTCAATTTACTACAGAATTTACAATAGAACCAATGTTAGTCATAAAGTTTAAGACCACGATGATGACCTCTAGAAAACCTAGAATACGTAGTCTGGTCAGATCTAGAGCCCTTGAGAGCAATGGAACACAAGTACTACCTCCAGAGAATTAATTATGAGCAGGTGGAAGACACCAGATAATCCGGATATCTCTTTTTCAAATAGAATGCAACTCAGTGTAGATGAGAGCAGCATCTGTTGAAGAAGGACTAGCAGAGCCCCTTCATCCAAGGCATCTGCCCTCTCATTTCCACAAATATCGACATGAGAGGAGAACCATTGCAAATGTATTCAGTTACTGCGAGAAAGTTGAGTGGGCTGATGAAGGATGGAGATGTCAATTATATCACCAACATGTGACTACGCATCCAAGTACTGGATAGCGCATTACCAAATGGCATCACCAAATGAGGTTTCATTCTGGATGGCAAGCAAACCAGCCTCGATAGCGAGTATCGTGGTTTTTTGCTTGTATAATATTGAATAATACATCCTGAGGAAAGGTTTCTCAATTCTAACGAATTCGACAGAGACAAAGAATAAATCATCCATATCCAAAATTCAAATTGAATCGAAACTAATCTAAGAATATGACACACGTCATAATGCGTGAAATGATACCTGTTATTGATTTTATCAGTTCCTTCACACCACAGAAAGCTATATTTTCATTAAAATGATTTTAAATTTCAGTTACAGTTTAAATATCTGTTATTGTTTAGTCCTCCTTAAAAGCAAAAAGAATGTTTTTTAATTTACAATTAAAGGTAAAATCATAATCTTAACTTGTAAATGTCAAATCTTGAATTTCAAAAATATAAATATCTGATGGCACTCAAAGTACGCAGGAATTCTGGTAATTAAAATGATCAGGCTTCGAGTTGATTACTTAAACAGAGGTAGAGATAGATTACTGAGGACACTCCATGTTAATTGTTATATTGGGTTGTTCGGAAAGTCATTTCGTTTCTCACACTTGAATCAGTTTTTTGCTAGTGAAAACCAACCACTTTATGAGTATGAAATCGTGCTATGACCAGGAAGATGGTAAAAGACATTGGACTAGAATTGGCAATATACAATTCAATGAAATATTTATTCGCTATACGTTTTTCAATCTCATAGAAAACGAAATAACTTTCCGAACAATCCAATATGATAAAGATTTTTAATTTCATTTTCTTACACATTTAAGAAATAGAGGAGATTTTAAAAATAAATGTGTGTGCATACTTTTCGACTATAATGACTTTTCCTTTTTTAAAATTTTAGTATGAGAAATGAGGTTGTATACAATTTTTCCAATGAATAAAATGTATTTTTTTTTTTTCTGTAAGGCAATTTGAAAATTTAATTAGTGTTTGAAAAACCTATTTCAATGCTGTTTCAGAAATTCTAATACGAAAATTGTTTTAAAAGCCTCAAAAAAATTTAAATCAAAGAGCAGATTGCATTCTCATTTTCTATTATTTATAAGTATTAAATTTCCAAAATATGCTCAAATCCCTCGCAATGTGTAAAAATCATGAAAAAAGAGAAAAGTTTCCCTATTATTGAAAAAAATCAATAATCAAACAACTAAACTTGTTAATTGCCCTCATATATTTGAATTAATTTCTCTATAAGAACATTTATACTCACAAAATATCTGAAAAAATATGATTAATATTTTTTTAGATATTTTGTAAGTATAAATGTTCTAATAAGAGCCCACAGAAAGAAATTAGTATAAATATATCAAGAAAGCAGAAATCATTTTTCTAAAAATCGTGAAACTTTTTTATTAGTCAATTTACTTAATTCCTAGATGTCATTAAATAGGTTTTATAAGTATAAATTTAAGTACTGATGGATCCACGATTAATGAAAAAATACTTTAACCTATATACATAAAATTTATAAATTTAAATACTGATGCATCTGCGGTTTATGGAAAAATTCTTTAATCTATAAAAATAAGATGTAGAAATTTATGGTAAATTCCAAGAATAACCAAAATTGTTGGATATTTGACTACATATTTATATAACTGTGTGTCTCACTTTTAACTGGAACAAAATAGACATCAAATAGAAATTTACAAACTTCAGAATACATAAAATAGATATATGTGTCACATAAATGTATTTATATATATATATATATATATATATATATAGCTAATATGTTTTTTAAAAAAAGATTGAGAGGTTCTTTTATCCTATCGAACTTTTCCCAAGGCACATTTAGATAAGTCGCTGTGGAGAAAATTCTAAAGAAAAGTTCCTTTGACTTAATATAAAGCAAAAAATCTTGACAACATTCTTATTCAATTTAAGATCTAGATATACACAGTACCGACATTCCTGATATACCCTAGATTAAAGTTTGTTTTCTAACTCGGATACTTTTTTATGCATTCAAATTTTATTCTTTTGGCGAAAATAACGCCAATACATTCTTTCCTTTTTAGAATAAACTTGAAAGAATCCCTTAAAAGTCTACTTTTCTTCAGCGTTTTATAGCGACAATTTTTGAAAAGTATGTGACATTCAATACCAAAGTTTAATTTTTTAGAAAAACAAATCTTACGAAAAATAAGAGAAGCGTAAACACTGGGTAAAAAAGTATCAAAATACAAAACATTTTCTAAATTTATTTTTCCATCATATACTTTAGAAACATTCT